>JAJGRW010003231.1:0-47428 GCA_025461045.1 Carex parvula
ATTGGCCTTGTGGGACAGAGAAGTGGAAGAGTCGATGTAGCGCACGGCCTTCAAAGAGTCAACCATCCACCCGGCAGAGGGGAATGATCATCCTCGACGTGCGGGGGATGAGCACACCCCAGCTTGTGTTCGGCAAAATAAAACGGACCTTCCTCAAAATCACCATTCTTTATCAAGTTCTCTGCAATAGACATAACTCTGAGCATTAATCTGAAAAGGCATGCAGTCACTTGTGATATTTTGTCAATATGTTCAATTTTTCATGTCTCAACCTATTGCTCATACTTCCCTTGATTCTGCAAAAGGAATATATACATATGTATATGTTGTCCTTTTTTACACTGCCAAATTAATGGTCTTGATTATTGCTTGATTGCTAAAAAAGTAAAAATCTTGATTGTGATTTATGATTTTCTGATGTACGAATTAATACAATACAATGTTATGTTAAAATATTTTGTGTGCTTACTGTTGGTTCTCCTGGGTGAGTTGAGTGCCTTGATAGCAACTGAATCGATCAATGGACCGCATGCCGGGTCATCGCTGACTCCGGGGTATGTATCACGACTTCTTCATCTCGCAGTTGCTAACCAAGCCCAAGCATAAGAGTCCCATCCACTACTACTGTACAATGTCTGCATTGGCAGAAACCCTGACTGGCGTGAGGCTGTCACGTTGATCTGCTCAGATTGGGCACACGTGCGTGCTGCACTGAACGAAATCGAGTACCTCATGCCGCGTGTCACGCTTAGACGTTGCTTGATGGATGCCTCATTGCCCAATCGGATGGCATAGGACCCCTCTGGGACGACTAAGAGCATGTCGCCCTGCTTCTTGCCTGATGGTATGTATTCAACAAAACCGGAGATCTGCCATGACGGAATGCCCGTGGGGGACATCACCTGGGTCCCTTTAGCTCTGATGGGAGTGGGCCCTTCTCAAAGTTTCCATTCGGTAATAGCCCTGTAATTATTTTAATTGTACATTATTTTCTGTCAGTAAAAGGAATAAATTAAAAGGCAAATATTTTTTTAAAGTAGAAAAGGCAAATAATTTCCAAGGTACTCTTAATTTTCTTTACTCTCAAGTCATAATTAAATTAGAAACTCAGAACACCCTGGACTTTTTAAAATTTTGTAGAGATAGATATATGCTCTTTAAGGTTTTCATATTTATTATTGTTAATATCTGCATCAAATGTAGGCAAGTCAAGTTGTCCACTAGATACATTTCAATATAAATACAGGGACACCTTTCTTAATGGCCTATTTGAGATTTTCGTATTTCATTATTGTTAATATTCATAAGTTTCCTAGAATCAGAAACAACTCCAATTAGTAACCCCACTGGTAACACCTTGTTACTAATGTACTTTTTACCTAGATTCTTGGACCATAATTATGGTATAATTGGCCCAATTCCCAAAGCAGCCCCAGCAATGGCACAAGCAAACAATTTCTTTAATGATGCAAAAAAGAAAACTCTTTTGCTGGTACGAGTAGTAGGAGTACCAAAACAGAGTGTCGAATTTTACATGTCACAAAAAAACCAAAATGGAAAAGCATTTTTATAAGCAGATCTAGATTGGGACAACTTATTTAAAGAAGAAGACAGGGAGATGGGCAGAATATGTCCCCGTTTTAAATGCATGGGCTCATGATAGGTAATTAATATCATCAGATCTGATTCGCACATGGTACCAGGTCAGATGGTTTTAAGCATACTCTGCATAGCCAATCTATGATTCTGACTAATGCACCTTTTATTGTGGTAATTATACTTGGATAGAATTTCATGACATTCTCTTAACTTCACCACAATTGAAAATATTTTCTAAATCAAGTTAATTTTTTTCTATAATTAGAAAACAAATCTAAGGACGTGTTAATAGACAGCTAGATAGCTTGCACAATAAAGTGCACACCATGTGAGTACCATTTGAATTGAATTAATGAACTGTTGAAAATTTCAAGTGATTCGATCAATTGCAAAAGGTTATCATATCACATTAATTTTGAACACTCTTACTCTAGTATAATTGTATTTAAATAATTTCAGTTATGAAATGGGTTTTTAAGCCTTTTTTCTAGAAAAAAGAATGTACATGCACGAATTATTATAATATAATCTACATTCGGAGTATGACAATCATTTTTGAAGTTTTCTAACTCTTTCTTCAAAAATAAGTTTCTAACTCAGTTGCATATTATGATCTACGTAAGTTTAGCATAAGTTTTGAATATTATTTTCCGTTTTTATTTTTTTTGTAAAATATCATCTCTGAAAAGAAAAAGAAAAACTCACTAATGGCTATTTGCAAATCTGCTCTTTGCCGTTGGGTATACTTATTTACTATACTGATGTGATTCTTTTTTTGTGTCGACAATATTTATTATTCTTAGTGCATTTAGGTAGTTTTTAATTTATTTATTGTTCTGTTTTATTTAGTTTATTCACTACTTGACTATATCTATGCATTAAACTATCAATAACTACAGTTGCTGTCGTTATAATTTGCATTGATGGCTAATAGTTATAAAATTGCATAGGTCACTGGATGCTGCCACATTGAACCCCCAGGTTGTGCATGAATATATGCACATGGCTACTTCCAAAGGGGGAAAAGGAAAAAGGAAAAGTTGAAGAAAAAGATATACGGTGAAAATAATGGCCAACTTTATATAACCAAGTTATAATTATATTATAACATAGAAGGCACCTCTACGTTATGACTACTTTCATATTCAATATATGATCAAAGTAAAGAACCAGTGGAAACTTTCAGCAATGCATGAGCACCGTGCACCGTACCAGTGTAAAATTGTATGTTTTGATGTTTGCTTACTGTTCAAGTTGGTACTCAATTTTCCTAAACGATTCCCTCTACTTAAGCAAATTGTTAATAAAAGCACTTCAGCATGTAATAAACTAGATCTCGCTGTCACCATTCAGAAGTAATTAATTGGAGGATAAAACTGATATATAGATTGGCAATTATATCTTACCATCAGTGAAGCCAAACGCTCTCTGACAGACTGTACATAGCACCAAGAGCGAACCAAACAATGCCAACTTTCCCATTGAATAGTGTCTTTTGGATTGTGGATTGAGAGGTGAACTGAAGAGAGGGAGAGAGACAGAGAGAGAGAGAGAAGGGACTGTGAGTCGAAAACGAGGAGCTCACTGGGGCTTAAATGGTTTTATTTTTAGTTATAACCCTTAGATTTATCACTTATTTTCCAATTTGCCATCAAATCTGTGGATCTTGGTCCTGGACTGATTTTTAAGGTTTTAAACTTGTGAGTTCTCATTGCCTGATATTGCACCCTCTTCAGCCACATATGAAAAGCCGATACACCTCCAGTTTCGAACGAAACTGGAGATATCCTTTAATTTAAGTGATGGTATTGGATTATATAATAAATAAATTAGCTTCTTTGGAGCTAAATTTCGTAACTTAACCCATGTTCCTCACTTGACAAAATTGGTCAAGATTTGACCCTGACTCTTTTCAACAGCTTGCAGCAGCAACCGATTATTTATTTGTTTGTTTGATTATTTATTTTTTTTATAAAAGGTAAGAGCCGATTCCATTGCAGAAACTTTAAATTACAATAAGAAGTTGTTTAGGAATATCTCACATCATCAAAATATATTTCAAATTACAAAATAGTCACCATAGGACATGCAACATCAACTGACTGTAAACGAACCTAAGTATAAGCCACATCAGGGCTACAACTAAGCCACTCAGTGGGACTGAGGTAAGTACATGCAACAATTTGCAAGTTTGTTTGATTATTATTATTAGACAAACACGGATGTTCCGATGAAACAATTTCAAAACTATAAAACTGAAGATGTCTTATTTTTAAGCATTTATTGCAATAAATTAAGGCTTCTACTTATGAGCATTTTCTAACTCACCTCACTTAAAACTGTACAATAAATGTTCTCAAACTTTTTTTTTTTTTCGAAAAACAGTGATTCCATTATCACCGGTTTATAATTATTTGGTGAGACCCCAAACTCATTTTTTTGTCCTGCAAAGTTTAAATACATTTATAGCTCAACCAATCCTCTTTCAAGTATAAAAGCAAATGAATTCTATGTCATTTTGCATCAAGTGAATTATGAAAATAAAAGAAGAAGAAAATTATAGGCAGTAGTTAATGGAAAGAGGTAAAATAGAAAGAATTATGATTTATGAGAACCAATATTTAATTTAGTGGCAAAGTCAATACTTTTTGTGTGAGAAGTCGCGTGTTTAAAATCTGAATAGGAGATTCTTTGTGGATAATAAATAATTAGGTGGCTTGTCATCTAATTTTTTTCGATCAAAATGTGTAACTCTTATTCTACTAAAAGAATAAAATTATTGATATGAACACTTAATTATTAATATGTCTACATTCTTCATTTTTCTATTGTCATTAAATTAAAGGTGGTTAAGTGTATGATTTAATTGTTCTAATTATATGTTATTTAGATTTGTCCTTTAATTCCAATTTTTAACACTTGTTTTCTTATAATATTCATACTTTAGTAACTATAGAGAATCCAAAATATAAAACCATATTTTGTAATATAACTCCTTAATAATATAGCTTGTGAGCATTCATTCTAATAAAATTGTAATCCTTACTAAAAAAAAAGTATATGTTAGTACGATATTTTTTTTATTAAAGGACCTTGGTACAATTCAGCATTTTGTAGATGTTATTTTTAAAAATTGAACATGTATCTCTCCGAAGAGAGGAGTTCGTGCAACTGCACTAAGCATGCAGTTCTTATTATCATGAATTTAAGAATCAATTCTTTCATAAAGATATAAGATGGTAAAAAGAGGATAGGAAGACTTATGCAAAGATATATGTTTTTAGAAAAAGAAAGTAAAATATTGTAAAAGAAAGCTAATGAAGATGATCTTAATTCTTAAACAACATAAAAAAAAGTGTCCCACAAACATTATATGAAGTGTCTTCTCTACCTTTGCTACATCACATTAGTGTTGTCTGACAACACTTTCTTAAGCATCATTTAACTTTCTTAACTGTTTAATTCTTCTAAAAAGTATCTTAATGCATATTAAGCCACCTTCTTACTCATATTTAAAGACACTTGTATTCAAATGTAAGCTCTTTTAGTCTCTAACTATTAATTGAGACAATTAAACATGTGATTTATGACAATTAAGAAGTTTGCGCGACACTTTTTTTTTATGTTTTTTAAGATCATTTTCATTAGCTTGCTTTTACAACATCCACCCGATATAATATAAATTTATATTCATTGTCATAAATCCTATACAATCTGGCATGGGTCCGGTCATTGAAGAATGGAGAGGGTCTAACTCTCACCCAAGCGCTACAGTTAAACACTTAAACGTGATTACCGACTTAAGCCGACTTGAAAAGACGATTTTGACCTCGCATGGCAGGTTTGTTCAGGTGGGGCCTCTGGATGTGCCTTGCAAGCCCGGCAGAAGGCATCAGCAGCTAAGCTCAAGAGTCATGAGCCCACGACGCCTAGTCCAAGGGCTATTACGTCATTTAACTTTCTTAATTACACTCTTCAAGTCCAAGTAGAATGTTTTCATCGAAAATATATGTTAAATCTGTCACAAGTAATTGAGGAAAGATTTTTGGGGTCAGCGTATTCCTTTTCAACTTCTCTAATTAGGAAAATTTCAGTACATTTTTCTTTTTTAGATTGAGAGATAAAGTTTTAATTAGCTTTTCAATTTTTATTTAATGTTTATAAAATATTATTCATATGAATTGTGAACTCAAAATTTTCCACAGAGGGAAAGTTCCCTTTATCACTAGATTTTAATTTTAGTATATTTTTAACTTTAATATATTTTTTAGTAAGGTTCAAATGCTTCATTTTTTCCATGCCTCATTCATATCTCCCATTCTTGTCTTTGTTTTTAAAGTCCACAATCGATTCGAACCGTTCAACATGATATTCATATTAAAAATGTATTGAAGACCAAATTTTATATTTTTTTTGGAATATTTTTACTATTTTTTAGATAGATATAAAATTATTGTTTTTAGATGGTCCAGACAGTGATTTTGTACATATTTAAAAATATAATAAAAATTCAAAAAAATATAAAATTATCTCCAAACATATTTCAATATGGAGATCATGTTGAACAATTCAAATCAACCGTTTGAATTTTGCAAACGGCGATAAAAATGTGGTACGATTGAGGTATGAAAGACACAAAACATTTGAACCATGCTCTATATTTCTTACTGGAAATTTGCAACTTTTAATTAGACGCTGGGATTTAGGAAGAAACTTTGCTTATACTTCAAATCTTCACATTTATGTACATCGTCATAATATCATATTTGTTTCCATATATTTCTCTGCTAACAGATCATCGGCTGCGGTCATTTGTGCATCAACATAAATACAGTACTTGGTGGAAACGGCTCGAATTTTATTGCTAAATTGTTTAACCATCATGACAAACAAATTGTTTTTAACTTGAGATATCTTTTACATGTATAAAAAGTTTGAAATAATAATGAGGAGTCCGGCTACTATAACACTAGTGTTATTCCAAACTAAATAACACCACATCTTATACCATTGGATCTACTTTAATATTCGTGCAAGATACTAGTGTCATTCCAACCCTATCTTGTGCACGAATATTAAAGTAGATCCAATGGTATAAGATGTGGTGTTATTTAGTTTGGAATGACACTAGTGTTACAGTAGCCGGACTCAATAATGAGTACTACCTAGTAATTTGCATTTAGTTTTGCATGGGGAATAAAAATGGAATTTTCCAATGAAAAATCAGAGTTTATAGGATATGATGTAAATACTGAGGATATATAACAAGGAGAGAGAATAAATTTTAGGATATTGGCGGAGCCGACATTTTTATTAATATCCAAAGTTAATTACAAATTAATAAATATACTCAGAATTTTTAGATTTTTCGAAAAATGCCCAAACCGGCCAGAATCTGGCCGGTTTTTTTCCTTTTTTTTTTTTTAAGAGACACTATGAAGAGCAAGATAATGAAATATAACACTGAAAATTCGAACTTTTTTGTTTAAATTATTTGTTAGATTACTTCTTTTGATGTATAATTAGCATAATTATACTAAAATACGCTAAATTACTTGAAATTATGTTGAATTACACTATAGTACATTAAATTACGCTAAATTATGTTAATTACTCTAAAATACGGTAAATTCCGGTAAATTACATATGAATATAGATGATATCTTTACTGAGAAGGCGAAAAACGATGACGAAACTTCAAACGGCCATAAAACGGCGCTCGAGTGTCTGATTTCAGCAAATGACCGCTTTTCGGAAAGCTTGCGAAAATACGCATGCGTCAGTGCCTGCGATGCCTAATTTCAAAATTCAGAATTGTCAAAAAACTAAAGGAAGAGCCTCAAAACTTGAGTTGAAGTTTCCAATTAAGATTTTCATTTCTATTATTCAATTTAAGTAGCTCAGTAAATTAGTAATATAATGAACTTGTAGAATACTAATTTTTACTATTTTTAAAAAAAAATTACTATTTTTATGATTTATGAAATATGACACAAAATTAGCGTAATTTTGCGTAATTTTGCGTATAGCGTAATTGACTGTATTTCATTATAATTAGCAAAATTAGTGTAATTTAGCGTAATTCAACATAATTTAACATAATTTAGCGCAATTTAATGTAAATAGTGTAATTCAACATAATTTCAAGTAATATAGTGTATTTTAGTATAAATATGCTAATTATAAATCAAAAAAAGTAATCTAACAAATAATTTAAACAAAAAATTTGAATTTTTAGTGTTAAATTTCATTATCTTGCTCTTCATAGTGTCTAAAAAAAAAGGAAGAAACCGGTAATATTCTGGCCGGTTTCTGGAGAGGAGGAAACCTGTCAGATTCTGGCCGGTTTGGGCATTTTTCGAAGAACTCAGAGATTCTGGATATATTTATTAATTTGTAATTAACTTTGGATATTAATAAAAATGGCGGTTGCGGAGTATCCCTTGAATCAAGCAGACAGGAGTACACCCTTGGTCTTAATTGGTCTTAATTCGTGGAGAAATACAGGCGTTTCATCCGATTCAAGTTAACATATTTTTCACAATTGGCAATCTTACCAACAAGTCCTACAAAAGCCAAGTAATATTTCTTTCTTATTTTCCAGGATAAATATAGTGCTGGTCCTGCTGGATATAAACCCACATCAAAATAGTAAAATTAGGAAAATTATAAATGTCAAAAAATATTATAAAAAAAGGACATTTATAACCGTGTCAAAACCTTTGAGGGTCTAAATTTGGAATATAAAGAGTTATTGATCGAATATTGAGATATATAGTTTGTAAGGGCCGTGTCTATTTACATTGTTTTGTCCGTAAAGTTAGGTTTATCCATATCGATATCTACTTTTTATGAGGAACTAGGCAAAAATTGCAAATCGTTGCCTACTTTAGATATTTAAAAAGTGAGAAGATGAAACGTTATTATATTGCAAACTATTTAGTCTTTTGTTTTTATTTCTTTTTGTGTGAACGCGTTCGAGAGATCGCAAAGAGTAGAAAATAACATAATTAGTGAGTAAAGTTAGACTTTATTGTTTGTACTTAGACTTTATTCATAAACATGAATTATTATTTGTCAATGTAAGTTTGACCAGTTATCCAATAATAATAATATAAAAAAAAAAAACATAAGTTCGGTTACTCTTTCATTTCATGGCATTGTTTCGTAATTCATTTTATTGATCAAGGAGTGTAACAAGTAAGCAATTTTCATGATTGTCCTGTGGATATATTGCAAACTTTCTCAGTATTACTTAATGAAAAGTACAGAGAATATTAAATGGACGGAGAGGAGGGTTTCATGTGCAGTCTTTGGAGCACAATCATGTGCATGAAATTAGAATCAAGCATCTGCCAGGCTTCAGCATGTGCAGTCAGGCTACGGATATGTTTTTGTTCTTAAAATTGATTGTATTCAATTAATTAATTGGATCCGTTTAACTACTCATTCATCACACCTGTAATTGGGTTTTTGTCAGGTCTCTCATACCTCATGATTAGGCATCCAATGTTTCCTTAAGAAAATTAATGTGTTTTTGACGATCTAGCTAGAATAATGGCGTTCAAAAACAAAAAAGAAAAAAGTAATTACATTAGACTGAAACTAATTTTAATTTATTTTAAAAACATTGCACTCACGCACTTAATTTTGATTGCTTTCAGCATATAATTTTAAAAACACTGCATTCAAGTAAAGTTTCTTCCTAAATCTGAAAGACTAATTTCTTAGAGTATGAGCGGATAGAAATTAATATTTTCTTCAATATGATATTTTAAAAGCAATTTCATTAAAAAAAATATTTCTCTTTTTTTATAAAATTAGCATACATCCGGAATTAAAATTACCACCTAAAATTTAAAATTATAATGAAATCATCGATATTATAATTTTTCTACTATATTTTAAGATGGATAGAAAATCATTGTTTTTAAATGGTCTAGAATTTTCAGATCAAGTGATTTTCTACCCATCTAAAATAATAGAAAAAGAAATTCAAAAAGATATAAAATTTAGTTTACAAGTACACATTCATATGGAGATTATGTTGAATGGTTCGGATCGTCCATTAGAACTTTCAAACCGAAAATTTGAGTCCATAGTGCTGATTAATATGCACTATGCATAGTACCATAGCCTCACTCTTATCTTTATGTTAATTTCAGTGGAAGATGTTGGGGGATCATAAAGGCCAAACAATTACGCCTTATCTAGAGATTAAACAATTACATCTCATCTAGGGGTCAAACACTTACACCCCGGGGAAGAAGAAACAATCCCCACCTTAAACCTAAGGACCGTCCTATGCCAAAGATACCCGAAAACATAATCTTGAGTGCGGAATTATACCTGATTCCATGCCGTTTGCCATGGAATAAGTCTTGAGCAAGCCGTCTCCGTGAGTGCGAGACAAGTCTTTAACGGCAAGAAGTCCTTCTCGCCTTTGTGGTTGGATTGTGGATTAGATCTTCCAAAGCAACAAGATACGCCCTTGAGAAATCCTCTCCAATTTCCTTATGGATCTCTCCTCTCAATTCTTTAAATGGAGAAAGAAGGGAGAAGGCACTCAAAATTCTGTCTAAGAATAACCTCTTTCCAGAAATATGAGTTGAGTTGGTTATCTTGTGCCTTGGGGACCCATCCTTATATAGTATTACACATCTGGCACCGCGAGTGCGGGTGCACTGGGTCGCACTGGGACTCAGTGCGTCCGCACTGGGTTGAGACGCGTCCAAATAACTGCTTTTCTTTCAGCCCTGAATTTTTCCTAAGTCCTGAGTGCGTCCGCACTGGGCTCGGACTTTCTTTCCAGTTTTTACACTGGATTTCAGAAAATTGTCTAAGTCCTGAGTGCGTCCGCACTGGTGCTCACTGCGTCCGCACTGGGCTCGGACTTTTTCCAGTTTCTGCACTGCAGTTCCTAAAATTTGGCTAAGTCCTGAGTGCGTCCGCACTGGGCTCGGACTTTTCCAGTTTCTGCACTGCAGTTCCTAAAAATTGGCTAAGTACTGAGTGCGTCCGCACTGGGGCTCAGTGCGTCCGCACTCAGGGTTCTGAAGGCAGTTTTCTGTATTTGCAAATCTCAGAATCAGTCCATTAATGATTTGATCTTTGCCCAAATTGTTCTACACATTTATGGACCACATCCTATTGAATACATAAATTGTCTAATGTCTTAATTCCATATTAGATCACTTTAATTGTGACAATCATATTGACAGTATACAATTCATAATTATATTACATATATGCTCAACGTTGGATATATGATCCAACAGAAGACCTTTTTATCAGAAAATTTCAAGTACCATCTGCTGGCTATAACAGTGATGGCTGAATGTGACTTGTATTGTAAAGCTTCTGTGCTTGCATTTATGAAATTTAATGAAATGATATGATTAAAAATTATTGGTGAAGTTATATCGCCATTACAACATTGACATGACAGACGGTAACTG
This sequence comes from Carex parvula, assembly GCA_025461045.1. Classification (NCBI taxonomy): domain Eukaryota; kingdom Viridiplantae; phylum Streptophyta; class Magnoliopsida; order Poales; family Cyperaceae; genus Carex; species Carex parvula. The sequence continues at coordinate 11,058 of JAJGRW010003231.1, forward strand.
TGATTCTTTAACAGGATGTCTGCTCTTGATATACTAGCTAGGTCAAAACTGTGCCCTATAATCCTATATTGAATCAGAGGAGGAACAATGTCAGGCGATCGATAATGGAGTAGGTTCAATAGGCTTCAAGACCGTCTAATCCGTTTTAAGATACGTACATACAAAAATTGATGCGAGCACGCACGAATATTTCATAGCACACAGATCTTAAAACGGATCGGTCGTTCTTGAAACCCATCAAATCTAAAGTAGATCCATGCCCATCGGACCTAATCAGCAATCCTGGCGATATGAGTAAGTACATATTTTACCAATCGTATTTACTATTGTTGTTATTTATCTGAATCAAAGGTATTGGACTATATCATATAGGTATCTTATTCGATCACTGTACCAGGACTATTGCTATTGAGGCTCTGTTTTTTCCTTAGGTGTAGTATAAACAATCAACCATATATTTGTGATTTAATTAAAAAAAAAGGCCTATTGTGCTCTACTAGTGGCCATTTCGGCAAGCTGATACCATTACATTTTGTTAGAGGGGTTTTTTCTTATTGTAACTTATTGGGCACTGATGATCTTTGTACATAAACTTTTTTTAGTTTCAATATATCCGTTGACGGCAATTCGCCGTCAACCATCAAAAAAAAAATTAAAAAAAAAAGCATAGGCCTTTACGGACTATGTCCAACTTAACATGTACTATATTAATATTATTAGTCTCTCTCATAAAATGAAATTACAAGGCACTTCTTTATCCAGCCCTTCAATTTTAATTTTATGATTCCACACGTGCAACTTAATGACATGACGAGGTAACTTTGATCGGAAATTACTCTTGTTTGCCAAAAGAGAATTAATTAGATTTATAGCTATGATAAAAAAATTAGTCAGAAACAGAAGACAAACGAAAAGATCATGACTAAAATAATGTGTTCCGTATGAAAAACTGCTAGTTTAAATTTTAGCCAAAAGATTTCTTATGAACATTTAGAGTTAGAAGGCTTGATCCTTATATCTTATCTCCAAAAATAAAACAAATAGAAGAAAAAAATGAGTTGCCACGATTTAATGGAAACATATTCTCAATGGAAAATGACGTCAAAATTAAATAAATTTATGATAATTAAATCTAATGAAGTAAAAAAGACCTCTCTATTCACTTACCCTTCTTCGTATGTAGGAGTGGCAACAAGCTACTAAAGAGCGAGCTAGGCCTCACTCGTAATCAGCTTGTTTGTGGATCAAGCTGAGCGAGTTTGTTTGTAGATGCTCTGGTTTAATATTGTAACCATTCAAAGATATGATTGTATAATGTTTATATGTTTTAATGAAAATTGAAAGAAGCTTGTACAAATGGTAAACAGAGAAGGGAAAGGAGGAGGAAGAATAAATAGAAATTTTAACAAATTTCTAATTAGATGTCTTATTACGGATCATGTATAAAGAAAATAAAACAACTAGGCCCAGTAGCATGTTACTCTTATTCTCCAGTTCTACTATAAATTATTATTTCCATTTTATTATCCCAATTTCAGGCCCAAAATTAAATATAAAGACAATGAAACAACTAGGCCCAATAGGCTATTACTCTTATTACATTCTTCGAGCCGAGAGGCACCCAAAACTCATAGCAGTGATTGTAATCCAAAGTAGTTTGTAAGGCATAGATGATTAATAGTTTGTAATGCTAGAATATCCAAAATTATGCAGCTCTGCTAGGGGTAAGATCCATATTACAATAGAAAATTTGTGTAAGCCATGATTTTTTTTTTTTTTGAAATTTCATGGCAGATACTGCCAGATATTTATAAATACTAAAATCAGAATTAATACACAGTTGAGGATCTTTACCAGCATCCTCTGAGTTCACCTTTCAAGCTACAGACAACAACTTTCATACAAAAAAATACATAAAGAAATAAAGCAAAAGCTAATTTAAATAGAATAATCATAATAAAAGAGAAAAAATCTTCATTCTAACAATACTGAAACCACAGGCGACCTTCCATCAGAATTTTATCGGCAAGTAGACTTGGCTGCCTTCTTCCTCCTCTAAACACACGTTCATTTCTTTCTTTCCATAGGAACCAAGTCACAAACAAACCACATAATTCAAGTTTCCACCTGTTCCGAACAATTGCTATTCCGACTTTTTATTAGGATAGGGAAACAGCTCTATTCTGCTTGTTCCGAATAACAACTGAGGTTGTTTGGATGAACCTGATTTAGAATAGCACTGCTATTCTAAGGATAGTACTATTCTCAGACGATCCAAACATACCCTAAAGGTATTGGACTACTGGTAAGAGATGATCACTGTGATTATTTTTTGTATGTTGATTTGAAGTGTTAGTTTTTTTTTTTATTTTAACTATTTAATAGTAGTTAGACCGAAATTATTATAATATCCAAAAAAAAATATTAAATTTCAAAATCTACACTCCATGCGGAGGAATTTCGAAATCTGTCCAAACCGCAAAAAAATTCTGTGGTAATTCAGCCTAAAACTGCAAAAAAATTACGGTTTTGGAATTTCAAAACCCTAAAAAAAATTTGCTGTTTTGGTTTTGAAATTCCAAAACTGCAATTTATTTTTACAGTTCTAAGTTTTTTTTAATTAAACAAAAATGTTTATAATTTATTTGTTTTTTGTATTGAAATATTAGAAATATTTTATATATTTATTTGAAAATAGATGAAATACTATGTAATTTGATTTATTAGAAAGACTGCAACAAATAACCCGGATCAATATTTTTCAGGCCAGATTTTTTGCGGCTGTAAGAAAAAATTAAAATATTTCTTTGTGTGTTATTGGAAAAAAAATAAAAATATTTTGAATCTGAGTTATTGATCCCGATTTAAAAGTCACTTCTAGGTAAATACAGAAAACATTTGGATTCTTCTATTTAAAAAAAAAACAAAAAAATTATCTGACATCTCTGACAAAATTTTTGTTCAAAAGTCACTTCTAAATAAATACAATTATCTATTATATCGATGCACACATATTTGCTTATAGTATTAATACATACTTAGATATTTAATTTAAAACACAAATTTTGATAGTTGTCGTGTGATTTTGACAACTATTAAAGTTATGTTAATATGTCAGATTCATTCTTCAAACACTTTAAAATGCACACCTCACTGTTGCTCAAGTGCATTTGAGTATTACATCAATGCACACTTATTTATTTATTTTTTAAATAATTGATAAAAAAAATTGATGGTTAGTTGAGAATTAAGAGATTGAGAACTACAAATAAAATCAAATTTATGCCCATAACTTATGGAGATTTTGTGCGAGTCTTTCGAAATTTAGAAGAATAAAATCTAGATTTTCCTGAACCCGACTTGTCTAGTTATGTGCAAACCATTTTTCAATATTTTTTTTTTTTTCATTTTTCTTACTAGAGTATTTAATTTAAAAATAAATAAAGAGAAAAACAAAATTCATTTATCTGAGCTTTGACTCGGCTTGTCCGGAAAGCGTGGCATGTCTGATGGGTTTCAGATCTAAATAAGTCTTATTTGCTTCATAATTTATGTGCGCTTGATTCGCACGAATATTGAAACATAATATAAATATCATGAAGTGAATCAGACGGTTCCGAACATACATACCGATTTGAGTTTGATGCCTATCAAATGCGCCTCACTTATGAGACTCATTAGAAGCCCCGGATACATGACTCCCTTAAACTAGGCCATCTAATATGGCTGTCTTGTTTCGTTTTAAACCATATCCGTTAGAACATGAGTAGCTAATGACTTTATTGATAATACCACGGTACCACCGGTTCAGTATCAAACTTAAATCTATCCATCTCCTCTGAGAACATCGTCTCCTCTGAGAACAAGTATCCTCTCCGATATGTGTAAAAGATTCCTTTACTCTCAGCCGCTTTGAGATTTAGACTACCGCAAGAGCAGTATTATTGGGCTTCGAGATTCATATTAAATTAAAAAAAACGATCCGGATCTACTAATTCTAACAGATTCTCATTTACAGTACCGAGGAGGATATGAATTCCTCCTCTGATCAGAACTTTCTCTTCTCTCTTGTCAAATAAAGACAAAAATCTCAATTGAAACCTACCAATTAATCCACCGTGACCTAAACCAGCTCCTAGATCCGAGAGACCGAGACCCATAACCTTCCCGTGTTTTCATTTATAACCAACAACCACCAAGAACCATGGTAATATCTAAATAAAAAATACTGGAATGCATCAGATTCTTTAATAATAATAATAAAACACAGCCAGTCCATCGACACGATGTAGTGAAATGAAATGATCACATGGTGGTTCTCTTTGAAAAATTTCTGTAATCATGCTCCTGTTCCGAGACTTGGAGAGAGGTTATTTGGAGAATATTTTTTCTCACTTTATACTCAACTCTAAATTCTCCGATGAAAAGATAAAAATATTGGGACAAAAAATTATGATGGGGATAAGTGTTAGAAATTTATTTTAGAATACTCAAAATTTATATAAATAAATACTATTTTTACTAATAACTTTTTAAACTTTATGAATTATGGAGCTATTAATTTTTTTAATCCATTGATGCACAATTAAATGACATTCATTCTTTTAATTGCCATTATTTGAACAATAACATAACGTTCATTTCTTTGGTATACTGATTTCACTTTTATTGCCATGAATAGCTATTTATTTCATTTATTTGTTCCGTTTGATTGATTGCTTTCGGTCCACATATTTGAAATATATGAATAGCTATAATTTGAACGTTATTTTATTTAATATGTAATAATGATAAAAGAATGAATAGGAAGTTAAATGTCATGAATACAAGTTTGTCTATAAATAACACATGATATTTTGGAGAGAGATATATCTAACGGTTCATGTTCTCTTCATCTTTCTCTTAGCTTTATAATTCATAAAATTATATTTCTATTCTCCCACAAACAAATATCTTCTTAATAGTAAAAATATTATTTTGCTACCATTGTTGAAAGAAGCTACATCAACTTCTACCATGGTTGCACCTGCAGGTAGAGGAATACTGGCGTAACTTGGGGGCAAGCTTAACCGATTATTCCTGCGCTTAGGATGAGAAGTTGCCTTAGGTCCGCATTTTGCAGCTTCGATTAATAAAGTTTTAATTATATTCTTGATTATATTTTTTTTATATAATTATTATTTATTTAGTAATCAAAATTCAAATTTAAATTTAGTTGGTCAGTTAAGTTTTTCCAACAATAAGTATAATATTTTTGAAAGTTAATAAATATTAAGATTCACGAATGTTTTTTTTTAAATGAAAAGAAAAGAAAAGAATAAAAGCACAATGAAGGGATGTAGCTTGATGCTTGAGATTCGTGCTAATATATAAACGGACGGACCGGATTCAAATACCTTAGATGGTATGAATTTGTAATTCGATTGGGTGTTCTTGTCTTCTTTATGCTTGCCAGATTGACGTCTTTATATAATTTGGGCCGGGCCTCAGTCAAACACCCGGAGCACCATAAAGGAAGTGAGCCGCAGGAACAATTTGTTAGGCTCTCCGACTCCTCTGTCCAGAACCCTAGTAAAATCTAACAGAGGAGGCGGGGGAAACGGAAGAGATGGAGATGGAAGTGGACGTTGGATCAGCAAGCGAAGCATCTCCATCGTCAATTTTAAAGAAGCTGGGGCTAAAGAATGCTATACAGACAAACTTCGGCGAAGATTATGTTTTTCAAATTGCTTCCAGGTACTTCTGCTATCAGATGCATTCTGTACCGTAGGAATCTGATGAGCTGCGACCAAAAATCTTTTCTGGAAGCTCACAAAATTCAATTTCTTTTTTAAGAACAAAATTCAGAGTGGCGTTTAGGATAGCAGTCCTAATGTCAGTAATAATCATAAAGAGTAGAACTAGGGTGTTCTTATGCTCACCAAGCCCTTTGGTGAGCTTTCTTCAAAATCTATCAGATTGACTTCAAACGATGAATCCAAACCGTTGAAACCGATCTACTTCTCGAAAGTGATACGTTTACATGTCAATTTTTTAATTTTTTCGAATTAATTCAGTATAAAATCATGCAGTAAAAAAATGATGGTCTATAAGTTAATTTTAATGCATTTCATTTCTCATCATTTTTTGACCGCTTGATTTTATACTAAATTGATATGTGAATGCATCACGGGTGAAGTAGTTCGGTTTATAAAAATTTAAAATTGATATGTGAACGCATCACTCGTGAAGTAGATCGGTTTCAACGGTTATGATTCGTCATTTGAAGTCAATCCGATAGGTTTTGGAGTTAAGCTTACGAAGAGACTTGGTGAGCTTAAGAACACCCTAGTTCTACTCATAATCTAAATACTATTGAAATGACTATTAAGGCAATGAACTTATAATTGCTTAGTTACTTTTAATCAGACCCTCCATATTTGTGCATCTGGACCATACCATGTTTTTCAATACCGCAACTGTAATTGAACAATGTGTACCATTTTGGTATTTTTTCTGTCAAGTGTGTTATGTTTTTTTTGTCCTAACATCTATTTTCTTTGACTTCTTTAAAAAAAAAAAAAAAAGCCAGGACATACCAGCCCTTGCCGTTTCCCTTTCTACAAATGCAATAAAACTTTACTCTTCAGAGTCGGGGCAGTATTTTGGAGAGTGTAAGGGCCATTCTGGAAGAATCCATGAAATTTCCTTTTCGGCCCCTGCATCACCTCATGTTCTTTGCTCGTGCTCTTCTGATGGTACTGTTAGAGCCTGGGATACAAGAAGCTTTAAGCAGGTTTGATTTCAATATCATATTTTGTTACTATTCTGGTCTCCTCTCGTATTGGTACACACCAGCTGAAAGGTATCAATAAATGTTTGATCAAACGTTTATACTTCTGTGTTTTATATTTTTGGGCGTGTCTATTGTTTGATTGAATAATTGGCAGTATATAATGGCTAATTTTGGTAAGCGAGGTAATCCAATCTTTGAGTCTCCCTTGCACAACTTAGAGCAATTTAACTGCTTTAAAGTGGGGGCTGATCTGATTTTTTTTTTCTTGGGGGCGTGTGGGTGGGTTGTACGGGGGGTGGGGGTTGTATGTGCTATAGTTTAACCAAGCCAGTGTTCCTGGCAGTTAAACTGAAATTTCTAGATCTTTACTAAAACCTTCCTTTTACCCAGGTTTCAATGTTATTTTTTTATTTAGGTCTCCATGTTAAGAGCAGGGCCCTCACAGGAGATTTTTAGCTTTAGCTTTGGTGGCTCAAATGGTAACCTTCTTGCTGCGGGATCAGACTCTCAGGTGTAGTTTAACTTGGAATATTATTTATTTAATTTAATATGTTCAAGTTGTCTGATCATTTTAAACTTCTTTATTTTAGCTTTTGGTCAATCATATATATGTGACAAGGATATCAGTTATAACTTGTATCCTTTATTTAGTTGTTAGTTTTTACAAACTAAATGGAGCTTTTATTATATCTTGAAGGTTCTTTTCTGGGACTGGAGAAATGGTAAACAAGTTGCATGCTTGGAGGAATCCCACATGGATGATGTTACTCATGTAGGTACCAATTCTATTTTTGGTAATATTTTTTTGTTGCTTAGATCGTGTTTATTTGCTATTTGCACAATAAATGGTAAATTTTAACTAATTTAGGATGTATCAGGGATAAGAGTTAATTGATATTTAGGTTAATTGATTCTGTGGTGCATTAGATTCAGACTTACTGTTGTTTAGTTTGTAATGTCCCAAGTTGTATCTTTCAACTTAGTTTAATTTATTGTAGGTACAATTCATACCGGGTCAACAGAACAAGCTAATTTCATCTTCAGTTGATGGGCTTTTGTGTCTTTTTGATACTGATGGTGATATCAATGACGATAGTAACTTATCATCCGTAATTAAATATTTAATTTGTCAATCTTTAATTTTTTTTTCCTCTCTTTTACTCTTTTGATGTCTGTGTCTTCGCTCTGTAATTATTTTGCTCTTACTATTTCAAAATTGGCACTCATGTGTGTTGGCATATATATGTAGTTTTGGGTATAAGAATAAAACTTTTGAGCATTTGGGATGGATACTGTCATTATAGAAAAAGCAACCAACCCCAAGTCCAAACCCAAATTTAGTGATGATGTTTTCTATTTTGATTTTAGGTTATGAACGTGGAAACATCTGTTGCAAAGGTAGGATTCTTTGGAAATGATAATCAAAAGCTTTGGTGTTTAACTCATATTGAAACTCTAAGGTAAATTAAACAAATTGTACTCAGTAGACTCTTTTGTACGAAGATATGCTTATGAAGAGATGTTTAGGTACCTATATCTATGAAGAAATTTGACTTCTACACTGCATAACTTTCTTTGTTTCAGCATTTGGGATTGGAATGAGGGGAGAAGAGAAGCCAATTTCGAACAAGCGCGGTCTTTGGTGTCAGATCAATGGAACTTGAATAATGTATGTTGTATAAATTGTTGGTTTAGTGGGAATTAGTTCAGTACTATATTTGGTACCTAAACTGTCAGATCTCTACTGTTATAAATTGTTATGTACTGACATTCATGATACAAGTAGACTGTTTTGATCACTTTCTGTGAATGTGATAACTTTAAGGATTGATTGCATAATCATGTAGTCAATAATGACAGTAACCGAGAACCTTAAAATTGTGAAACATAGAAAAATGAATTCTTGAATGCAAAACTATTGTTCTCATTCTTTGTACTTGTATTTTCTTTTGGTATTTGTACAGGTTGACTATTTTGTAGATTGCCACTATTCGTCTACAGAAGATCGGCTATGGTTGATTGGTGGCACTAGTTCTGGAACACTAGGTTATTTTCCCATAACTCAAAAAGGCAATGGAACAACAATTGGCGCTGTAGAAGCAATTTTAGAAGGTGGACATATGGGAGTTGTCAGAAGTATACTTCCAGCAAATGCTGATCAAACATCCAGGTATAAAATGCACATGGTGTTTTTCTTTTAACCTTGATTGTTATGTTTGACATAACAACTTCTATTTGACTGTTTACATATAATTTTTATTTTATTTTAATCTCAAGTTGGATCAAATTTTCTACTATGCAAAAATCCCGACTTAATCTTCACATCTCCTAAATTTAACCCGAATTTTCTATAATTTACCATCATTTGTGTAATTAGATACCAACCTAAAAGTCAAAATGGTCAACCTTTCAGTCAAACTCAGCGGTATATGCTGCTACTGGAATTGACTGAAACAGTACCCAAACATAGGTTGTTAATCATTGTTGAAGTAAAATGCCAAATGACTTGTCTTACCAGTTACCAGTAATGATAGAAGTGTGATAGTTGTTTATGCTGTCACATTACTTGATTGCTTATATCAAGTAATTTGGGGGAAAACAGGGGCATATTTGGATGGACTGGAGGGGAAGATGGCCGGCTTTGTTGCTGGCTGTCTGGTGAATCGGATACATTAGGAGGGAATCCGTCATGGATTTCGAGCTCCCTTGTAATGAAACCTAAGAAAAGCAAGAATAAAGCAAGACATCATCCTTACTGATATCAATTTTTGGTGTGTATTTAATGCCTCTGTTTGTAACATGTTGTTCGTTGTTACGGGCTAAAGTAAGATGGATATGGACTTTAAAACTGGTTGTTAGCTTGTTGGAGCGGTTTAAATCAATTTTTATTTGCTTCCTACTAGACTAGACTAGCAAATGAAACAAAACCTTAAACTTGAGAAATACTCTCCAATTGAATAGGTAGCACAACTAGAGGAACAGCATGTGTGAATAATTAAGTCCTTAACAATAGGTTGACAATGATATAGACATGAGATATATAGTCTTCAGTTAGACACGTGTTTTTGTTCATCTGTGTTACATATAATTGGTCTGTAGGTGAATAGACATCAAGCGGAAAATATGAAATACAATTTTGTTGTAAAATTAAAATGAAGTTTCAATAAAAAGTAAAGTAAATAATAAGAGAGAACAATATCATAATTTTATTCTCTTCTTTTGTGTCTCAATATTGTGTGTATCTTCTCTGTTTATAAAGTCTTTATTTATAGGTTAGAAAAAGACGTTACAATAATAAAGGAGAAAATGAATTCCATAGTAGTGGGGTAGTGAGGCAATGAATTGAGAATTAATATTGGGGGTTACAGAATGAACATCTACATAAATATTATTTTATAACACTTCCATTTGGATGGTCATATTTCATTATACGCTATTAACATGATATTTCAGAATCAATATTTAAAAGTAAACTAAATTTTTATTAAACATAAACATAAATTTCTATACTATATTTTCTCCCTTAAGTAACAATATCTATTTCTTTATCTACATTTTGGAAGAAATATGATACATCAAGATGTGTATCCATATGGCATTCATTTTTGTGGTAATTTTCAGTAAAGTCAGTTTCAATATTTTCCCTTTTTTCTTAATTGAGGTTTGATAAAGCTTTACAAAATGTTTGAGCGTACGACCTTGGATTTACAAAATGCTTGGGCGTACAAAATTCCATACACTGAGTATAGGGTTTAGGGTTTAGGATTGATAGTGTATGGGTTGAAATGGAATACCAAGTGTCGAGGGTATACTCAGTGTATAGGTGGGATCGATGATGAGTAATGTGTAGGTGGGGTATACTCAGTGTATGGGATTGATAGTGTGTAGGTGGGGTATACTAAGTGTATGGGATTGATAGTGTATGAGTTGAAATGGAATATCAAGTGTCGAGGCTGGGTCTGGAATATCAAGTGTCGAGGCTAATATATGGTATGCTATAATACAACTATTCAATATAACAGATATCCTATAAGTTATAAGTTAAAGTCTTATAGTTATAAATGATAGGATCTCAATTCTAAGTAGTATACATATAACAGATATTCTATCAGTTAAAAGTAGTATTTAAACTAGTTTTTGATTGGACCTTCTTAGCGCTTAGGCTACTCTCTATTAGCGTCAACCGTTTCTTATGTTATGCAATTTGAGAGATCTTTTTCATATCTTTCTTTTAGAATTAGCTATTTATGTTCTTGAGGAACTGGCTTATCTTGAGCTTGAGTATGAACTTATTTTTAAAGAGTGGGCAAGAGATGACATATTACATACTTTTAAAGATTGAGCAAGAGATTACATAGTAACTTTTAAGAGTGAGTTAGAGATGGCATACTTGGTTATTTTTAAGAGTGAGTAAGATGAACTTAATTTTCACTTTTGAAAATTACACTACGATTCACTATTACTTCAGACTTAAACCAGTGGTTTGAAAAGACCAATTGATTTACGCGGGATCCTCATAAGAGTTATAAAATCCAAGAAAAATTCCAGATTATTTTCTAGAAGTTAGTTTGAATGACTACTTAAGTTATCAGGTAAGAGATATTTAAATGTTCAAACCTATATTAATATTATATATTCCATTGCGTTAGTGATTATTATCTCAAAAACTCGAGCCTCATTGAAATGTTCAATGACAGAATAATCAAAACATACGAAATTATACTGTTGGAAATAATTGATTCAAGCCTTGTTAATATTATGTTGTGCGAAATTATACTGTTAGCATGTGGCTCCTATTAATAGTTTTCAAAATTATATCACTCGAACTATTTCTTTGAGCTCTTAAATGGTATATTATTTTTTGTGCGTAACTATATTGTTGAAAGAGTAGAGTTCAATCATGCCTCATGTCTTTATTTATATTTTCCAAGTCTAAACAGTTGTTTCGAACTGCTCAATATAATTTTCATATTAGAATGTGCTTGGAGACCAAATTTTATATTATTAGAAAAAATTTACTAGCTTTTTAGATAAGTACAAAATCATTATTTTTATAAGATTTTGAATCATTAAAAAATAATAATTTTATATCTATCTGATAAATAGTAAAAATATTGAAAGAAATGAACCCTTCTCTAGTTGAAATATGTTTACAATACATTGTGTGCTTCCATTGATTTTTTTAATCAAGAGCCTCGATTTGAAGTCATAAAACCACCATCATGTATGTATAATCCTTTAATAATATCAAAAACTTGCGGAAACAATTTATCCTTTCCAATTTTGTGCGAAATTATACTACTATAATACAATTACAGCATGCTACATGCTTGTAATTATGTTTTTAATCAATCCGGACATCATTTAAAGTTACAAAATCATTAAGACTAAAGATAATGATGCCCAATAATATCAAAAACAACACGTTGAAACATTTTATTTGTGCCAATTCTAAATGATCCATCAATATTTTGGTGAAATTAATAATGGCGGAATGTATTTAAAGCAGGTTGCATATTTCTATTGATGTTTTCAATTATTTCTAAGATCACCGCAGTTTTTAAAATACCAAAATCTGCAGTTATTATAGTTGTATCAACTACTTATTCAAACTATTTTGTCTATGCAAATTTTAAACGATACATCAAATTTTCCCAAATTATACTAATATAAAGCATTTGCAGCAAATTGGGTGCATCAATTGGTCTTTTCAATCAATTCGGACCTCATTTCAATTCATAAATCAATTCGTTTTGTGAAAAAATATTATTGTACTAACTGTAAACAATATATTGCTTTTTATGCAAATTATACCGTTGAAATATAGTTACAGCACATTGTGTACTTCTGTTTACGTTTTAAATCAGTTTAGACCACACTTCATTTTGTAAAATAATTGCAACATATATATATATTCGCAGCTAACATAAAAAAAGCTCTCCGAAACAATTTACATTTGCTAATTCTAAACAATTTAAAGCGCATTGCATGCTAGCTTCTAAGGATGTTTTCCATGGATTCCGTCTTACTAAATTTTTTAAGAGTTATCTCTATTCTATAAATTATTGAGATTTTTAATCTGACGTGACAGTTTCTATTCTAATTTCAGAGATGTACATCAGTTTCTTATTTAGATATTATTCGGCAAATTTTTTTATTAAGAAATCGTTTCTAATCACCATGCTAACGAAACAATTCCCTCAAATTCTTTCTTCCCTGTTTCTATGGTGCTCTCTTTCTTCTAACAAAAATTCTAAAATTAATTTCAGAGATGTGAAAATTTAAAAATTAAAATAGATTTCAATTTCTAAACAGTGATTGACAATTATTTAGAAATTCATTTCCATATTAGAATAGAGATACTCTAAAATCATTATAACTTGCAGTTATTCTTCTAACTGTATCAACTACTTGTTCCAATTACTTCTTTGTGTTAATTCGAAATGATATATCAATTTTATTCAGTGTTCTAAATAGCGCGCTATAGCGCCGCTATAGCATTTTTGGACCCTAAACGTTAAGCTATGGCATGAAAATACGCTAATTGCGCTACGGCCGCTATAGCGGTAATAGCGGTCCGCTATAGCACATAGCGTGTAGCGCGCTATTTGCGCGCTATGCATATTGGGCTTTTTTAGACAATTTATATGGGCTTAAATAAAGATCCATAAAATTTATTTTGTATAGAAAAAAAAAAATAGAATGAATCATGATGCTTAAGATATTTTGTATAGAAAAAGATCGATAGTTTATGATATTATTATGGATATTTTGAACCATGGATTTTTGTACTAGTTCAATATGAATATTATAATTTCTTATTAATTTGGTGTTATTTATTGTTCTATGAAACTTTAGATAATGTTAATATATAGTACAAATATATAATATAATTTTTGTAAAAAAAAAAAACGCTATTTGGAATAGCTTCCGCTATAGCTACGCTATTCGCTATAGCTTTTTTTGTAGCCTTCCCGCTATGACGCTATAAACGCTATTTAAAACATTGATTGTATTATAATAAAACCATACTGCTTGAACACATATGCAACATTTCAATCAATTATTATTTCATTGGAGTTTGTAAAATAGCAAAACTGAAAGTTATTCGCTTGATTGTATCAACTGCACGTTGAAACTAGTAATATATATTTTTTTGAGTTTATATTTGTCATATTGTTAATCTCGTCCTTGAATTGACCACTTCTAGTAAAATAAACGAAATACTGTGTTTGCATGCAAATAACAAAGGTATATTTTTCCCTAAAAAAAAAAAACAAATTTATATTTGGATGAAGTGAGAATAACTAGAAAAGGGTAATATTCGGAATAATAATATATGTGCATTCAAACAATAATTTTGTTATTTGAAATAGCTAGAATAACTGCTATTTTTATTCCTTGTAAATGTTGAAATAGCTACTATTTGAAATTGTGAAGAGAGAGAAAAAAAATATTTTTTTCTCAGATTTCCGCTAACACAGTCCCGAAATAACAAAGTTAACGATACTTCTGACATCTCCACGTCATGACAATTTGTTTGAGACCCCACTTGCCTATCTTTCTAATTAACACATTGTTGACACTATTCTTTCTCATTTTTTCTCAGTTATATTTATTCACTATTCGAATATACAATCCAAACAACATTTTTACTATTATGAATAACACAATTTTCACACTAATATGGAATCACTTTTTTTTCTTTATTCTCATCTACTAATTTCAAATTTCGCTATTCTAACTATTCTAGCTCGCATCCAAACATACCCTATAGAATAGCCTTCAATTTCTAAATCGGTAAAATATCTCTATTCGAACCTTATTTTTATGGAATAGCCTAATTTTACAACTCTATAAATTAGATATTGCAATTAAATGGAATCATGGAATAGAGAGGAATCTAAGGGACCGTTCGGCAAACCATTGGAATAGATAAAAAATAGAATTTAGAATAGGCTTCAATTATTCACTATTTCGGTCGTGTTCAGTTAATGGTGGAAAAGTAAAATAGTAGAAAAATATTGGTAAACGAGCTACTGAGATTAACTTCATTACACATTTCAATAGATTTTCTGTAAAAGTTTATTTTATTGATCAGTTTAATTAAAATCATCGTAAAGTTTATTCGGAATTTGGGATAAAAGGGATATTGGACGAATTCAGATCCCTAAAGTAATCCAAATTTTAAGTTTGGATCCGGACCGTCCGATCAGCTCGGGCACGTATTAAAGGGGCCTTGCATTCCATATTGGACCGGGCCAATCTGGATTCTGATCGGACGGTCCAGGTTGTAACTCAAAATTTGAGTTACCTTAGCGGATCCGAATCCTCATTAGACCCGGTTTAGGTTCTGATTTCGGCCTCTTTTGGTATTATAAAGAGCGAACCCGCCGCTCATTTCTCTTTACCTAGCCCTTAGGTCCGTCTCTCCAGTGTATATACAGTCTTCGATTTATAATTTCGTTGCAATTGTATCTGATTTGTAACGTTCCTCAACATTCGATCGGATTTTTGTATCTTTCTTCGTTTTTTCCGTTTGATCTGGAGAGCTGAGGCTGGGGTTAGGCTATAGGAATAGGAATTAGGAGCTACGAACGAGGGTTAGGGTTTTGTTTTGTAGATCGGAGAGAAGAAATGGAGAAGAAAAAGGTGGCGGTCCCGCTGGTTTGCCATGGGCATTCTCGACCAGTGGTGGATCTGTTCTACAGTCCAGTTACACCCGATGGTTACTTCCTGATTAGTGCTAGCAAAGGTAAGAATTGTTTCGGTATTAATTTATCTAAAATTGCTAATTATTCTGATCTTATTTCGAAATTAAATTCCATCATATCATGTCGGTTACAGATTTGTTCATGATTTAGTTAATTGGATGTTACTTGTCTATTTCTGGCTGTCAAATGTATGTTGGATAAACTGCGGTAATGGTAATTTGCCTTTTTGATTGACTGGGCTTATCAAATGTATATTTGCAATTGATGATCTATAGATTGGAGATGGTTCCTGTACAGAAGTTTGTTTTGCTATAAGACCAGCTAATCTATACTAATGTAAACCAAACAAATAAAGGGTGGGTGTCTCTTAATGATGAATTATACTGACAATCTTGACAACATTTCTCAAATCAATTTTAAAGTGAGGTTTATAATTAGAAAGAAAATTGTTGGAAATAAGATAGCCTACCAATCAAATTTCTTGCAATTCTGAGTTTCTGACTATTGTTAAAATTTAAATTATTGATGAATTATAAAACATGCATTAAGTCGCATCATTTTTTGTAGGCATGATATGTAGCTCATATTTATTTATCGTGCAAAGCATATAATGTTGGATTCACCACCCCCCCCCCCACAACATATAGTTATACATATGTACGTGTATAGTTTGCCCTGGTTTAGCATTAAAATAAGGGGTAAATTGTTGCATGATCATACTAGCAGATATATATATATATATATATATATATCTCAGGGGGAAAATAATTTTCAGTTAAAATTATCCTTCTGACATAGTTGGAGCATTTGCCTTCACGATCTATCTCTATAGATCTCAATCCCTAATATATGGGTTGCTTCCCCCAAATCTTTCATCGCAAAATTATTTGTCAATGAAGACTTCACTGATTCGAGTAAGGACCACATAACTATTATTCATTTGGGAAAACAGTTGAAGTTTTGTACATTGACATACGAAATCTTGAATACCCCATGTACGCCTCTTGTAATTAATGAATAGCCCACATGTGCTCTGCTCTCCCTTCTCAATTGTCTCAATTCTCCACATTCATTTACTGTTGCTACATGAATTAACATGGAGGGTTTAACTTCATTTTCCTCTCGGGGCAATTATAGGTTACCGTTTGCATGTTTTATTACTTGTTAGTAATTTTGTAAAGGGAAAAGACCTATTATTGGAGGATATAATAGAATCTATTGACTCATTATAATTTTGATATTAATCACTAGATTCACAACCTATGTTAAGAAATGGGGAGACAGGAGATTGGATTGGGACATTTGAAGGCCACAAAGGTGCTGTTTGGAGTTGTTGTCTGGACACCAATGCCCTTCGTGCCGCATCTGGCTCCGCTGATTTCTCTGTGTAAGTTGAGAATGGCACCAGTAGTATAAGCTTTTTTGGTCTTTTAATGCGTGAATTGTTATGTGTATTAGTTGGGGGTATGAATGCCTAGTCAGTAAAATGCAAACAGATCTGTCTTTGAGGAGTTACGTGATCATTTTTTTCAGAAAAAAAATTATGTTAATATTGTCAGATATTTATTTGCTATGCATTTACTTTGTTCATAGGATGTGAGCCTGAAGAATCACCTAACTATTCCTGTTGATTTGCTAACTTTGTAGTAAACTTTGGGATGCACTAACAGGGGATGAACTGCACTCGTTTGAGCATAAACACATTGTTCGGGCCTGTGCCTTCTCTGAGGTATTTACCTGCTTCCTTTGTTTCGAAAATAAAAAACCTTGTTTTTTAGACGTTCAAATGATTGTCAATCAGGACCATAGTCCCCATACTTTTCTGAAGCTACCATCTTTGTTTAAAATCTTGAATTTAACTGAGCTTTACCTTAGTATACACTCAGTTATGGAATAAAACATGAAATGAAATTAAAAAAGCATAAAGAAATGATTAAGCTGCACTTGGATTTTGCTTGTTGGGCATTTGATACATATTGTTCAGCAACATTACTGGCCCTGACTGATATAATTAAAAATCTCACATGATAATAGTTGTTTAGATTCTATTTCTGTTTTAATTCATTGTAACGTGTGCTCTTCATAAGCTATATACAGTGCAATATCAGGACTGTTCAAAACCTACAAAATTTTCAATGAATTTTTTTTTACATTCTTTTGTTGATGATCTTCTTTTGATACCCCCCCACCCCACCCACCCACGCTCTCACACACACAATTTGTATGAACACCGCCATTATGCAACTAGATTGCTGCTATCTGTTGTGCAGGATACACATCTACTATTAACAGGAGGATTTGAGAAGATTTTGCGCATATATGATCTGAACCGCCCTGATGCAACTCCGAGGGAGATTGACAAGTTGCCGGGCGCTGCCAGGACAGTTGCTTGGCTTCATAGTGATCAGACCATCTTGACTTCTTGCAGCGACATGGGTGGTGTCAGGTCTGTATTCTGTGCTTAAATTGCCTGTTATCTCAACAACTTAACTTGGAACGTTGCAATAATTTTTTCTTAGTTGTGTGAGTGATTTGATCATTTTTCCTCCAAACTTAACTTTTAGTTGTGTGAGTGCCTAAATATACAATAACAATTCTGCCAAATAAGAGGCCAGGCTCTCTTTTTTGTGTGCACCTTGTTTGAAGAAAAAAAAGAAAAACTGTTTTTAATATGATAAGATTTTGCAGTGAGGGCACCCCTCGAAATTTGCTAACCTGCAAACATCCGAAAATTTACTAATTTGCAAGAACAGCCCCACTTAAGACACAATTAAGCTTTATTTACTTTTACCAAAAGCCTCAAAAAGATCTGAAATCATATCCATTAACTTCAATTATGCACGAAAATGTATCAATTAAGACAGATTTTGACATTAGTTTACCAATTGGGTTGTTATGACCGTGACTAGAGCTAATGAACTACAGAAAACAATATGCTAGATATGCACTTTGATATTATAATTGTTAGGTTGGTAATTTACAAAATCTGCCTAGTTCGACATGACTAAGCTTTTGTTACTATTACAAAAAGCCTTGAAAAAAATCTGAATAAATTCATTAATTTCACTTATGCACACAAATGTATCAATTATGACAGATTTTACATTAGTTTACCAATTGGGTTGGTATGAACATGACTAGAGCTAGATATGTAGCTTGATATTATAATTGTTAGGTTAGTAATTTGCAAAAAATCAGCCCCAGTTAGACATGAAGTTTAGTTTATACGCACTTTTGATAATATTAGGGTTTTTGAATTAGCGTCTGCAATTTACTGCTAAAAGCACTTTATTGCCTCTTTATCTGTTTAGAAGCTTGAGCATCGGTTTAACCCAATTTAGCACCAATTGAACCAATTATAAACTCAGGTTAATTTCAAGGTGCCTAAAATTGCATCATCAGTTGTACAATATGTCTCATTTTATACTAATTGAGTCTCAATCAATAATCAATATAAAAAATAAAAATTAAGTGGGAAAAAATTTGCAAACTTTTTACCTGTATCTTAGGCAACTTACAACTCTTAATACATGTGCTAACTAAAACGGTAGCAACCATATGCTGTAATATTTTCCTACTATTCATTTATTTATATTATTATATATTTGTCCATGCATAGGTTGTCAGATGTGAGAAGTGGCAAAATTGTGCAAACCTTAGAGACTAAAGCACCAGTCACCAGTGCAGAGGTCAGCCGAGATGGCCGTTATATCACTACTGCTGATGGATCCTCTGTCAAGTTCTGGGATGCAAATCAGTAAGTTTTTAGCTCGATCACACGCACTCTGCTTTCTTTTGTATGAAAAGAAATTTAGTGCAATGCGAGATTAATAATGGCATACAAAATGTCAAAAAATAATCTTGTGCCCACAAAACTTTAAAGAACCTTGTATTCCCCTAAAAGTGCGAAATATCTAAGCTTGGCCTTCGAAATGAAAAAGAGCTGATAGCACTCCATTCTCCTCTTTATGTGGAGAAAATCACTGGAGCATAACTTGGGCAGCTTGTGAGAAGATATGAACAGATGGATTGAAGATTCTTTACCTGCTTTATAGGGATAGGGACACTGAATTCTACTTGTTCGCTCTTCCCTATCTCTCTCTCTCATGTAGAGGTATTGTTGAGACAAATGGAAATTTAAATTATATGTATATTTTGTTTGTAGCTTTGGGCTGGTGAAGAGCTATGAGATGCCATGCACTGTTGAGTCAGCTTCCCTTGAGCCCAAGAATGGTGGCCGCTTTATTGCTGGAGGAGAAGACATGTGGGTTCGTCTCTTTGACTTCTTCACGGGGGAGGAGATTGGTATGGACATAATACCTACTATTTAGATATTCTTTGCATAGTTGATTGTAGAGAATTCCATGTTTGCAAGATGCCCTTAATCTCTTCAAGTATTATTGACATTACATGATGATGGGTGGATTGTGTTTTTTGGTGGGTTTCCCAGGCATGCATTCTAGGAACTCCATGGCCATATTGGTCAAAAGTTTTGGGAATGATGTTAGTGTACAAGCATCTTCATTTTGTGATTTGTTTTCCGTATATAACAAGCTCAATCTTGTTGCATAATTCTAGTGTACATGAATCCCCTTGTAGCATTATTTTGATGTCAACAGCACCTTAGAATTAGGGAGTTGCGCTAGTTGAAATAGATGCAATTCGGATTTTGTGCATGAGTTTATTAGTAAAAATTCCTTAATGCTGCCTATCATAAGAGAAATGATTTAATGACTTGATACCTCTTATTTTTAATTCCTTGTATAACTAGTCTTAAGGAATTATATATATATATATATTTTTTGTTATAGCCAAGTGAAGTGGGAACCTCATACATTGTTGGCAAGCACAGGATAATCTCTGGTTACTAAATGTAGTTTTAATATTTTGCATGGTTATATTTGTGGAGCTCCTTGGCATTTCTTCTCTATATATACATGGTGTTAACCTACAGAATTTTTTCTTTTCTCCTGTGCAGCTTGTAACAAAGGTCACCATGGTCCAGTCCATTGCGTGCGCTTCTCTCCAGTTGGCGAGTCTTATTCTTCTGGATCAGAAGATGGCACCATTAGGATATGGCAGATGGGTCCCACTTCTAGTGAAGACCATGAGGTGACAAACCAAAACCCTGACTCTAACCCCCATCCAACATCTAACGGGAATACCACCGGGAAGGTTAAGGCCGGGGTAAATGACATTTCGCTGAAGGTCGAGGGTCTGAGTCTCCAAATCACCAAAGATGGCAATGGCGAGAGCTAAGTTTTCTTTGAGTTTGCTGTGTACAATACGGGGAAAGTATCAGTGTTGATTGTATGTCTTCTCACTTGCCCCTCTTTGCTGCGCTTTCCTGTGCCATTTTGCATTAGAGACCAAGAGCAGTGGTTTTTTTTTTTGTTGACTAAATGAAGAATTTCAATTGTTGAACTGTAAGCTTTTTTGTTAACTACATTCTGCACTCTGTATGGTAAAACATAATATTATAGTCTGTCTGAGGTAATCTGAGGGAAAAAGTGAAAAGGAAGAAATGGATAAAAGAAATTATATAATACTAAGCCATCTCTTAAAAAGGTTTTTGTTCAAATTAGCGTGCTTTTGTTAATTTGGTTCGTCGTTTATTAGTAAACAAGATGCACGGGCTACTTGTATGTACAATTTATCTAATTTATTGTGTCAATATTTTGAGGGCCTGTGCCACTGGACAACTGGCTGCTAAAATAGCTCTCGTTATGTCTAGTTTTATTACATGTTGCGCAAATTGGTGCATATACGCTATCTCAAGTTGGTATAACTTGGAGCGATAGCCCAAATGGAAATCCATGACATGTAACTAGAGTCCCGAAACTAATTATTTATTCAAAATCAAGCTTTAAAATAAGATGATTTCTATTAAAAAAAATCATTTGGCATGTTTTTTTAGTCGAAATATGGAATTCTGTAATAAAAAAAGCATGATTATGCGAGAACGTCTGTAGAAAGCACAAAATCGTAATATTTCATTGTAACTTCAGTAATATTAGCTACACATTTTATTTTAAATGAGGAAAAAAAATGAAAGAGTCCGATTAAAATAAGTGAGGATAGAAAAATGGTGGCATAATGAAAAGGCTAGTGTAGCATTCAATTGGCAACTGATTCCGATTAAATAGTATTTAATGAGTTTGGATGATTGGATTGGATATTCCTATGATCTGCTGAAAAAAGTAAAGCGGCCAATACTTTTGTTGTTGTGCTTTTCGCTCCCCCTATTTGCGGTACATAGTCGCGCTTTAAAAGCATGACCTCTTTTTTTTCTGATGTCATCTGGTGGGTCACATCATTGATCATTGCCTTAGTTTTCATGACATCGGAGCTTCTTGTCCTCAGCCATAATTCATGAGCAAT
Source organism: Carex parvula (assembly GCA_025461045.1). Taxonomy (NCBI): domain Eukaryota; kingdom Viridiplantae; phylum Streptophyta; class Magnoliopsida; order Poales; family Cyperaceae; genus Carex; species Carex parvula. Next base: position 32,928 of record JAJGRW010003231.1, read on the forward strand.
GTTTAAGCAAGCATTTTTCTCCTGGGAATAACAGACTAACGGTTTTAGACGCTGTTGATACTTGATACCCTAGTTCATGAAATTTGTAACACAGCAATTGCGCATGATTTTGGATATGCAAACCTCAATTCTGATCGTCTACTAGTACTATCATGTGCGACCAGCGTGTGACCATTCCATGGGACGCCAATTCTATGCGCAATAGTGCAATACACACAATTAAGCATGAGATGCGTATCCCCACAAAAATTAAATTTGCTGAGAACATCTGAGTGACCAGTTTTCTTTAAAGTACGGATAGGCAGGTAAACTGTTTGATACAGAATACGACGAGAAAGTAAAAAAAAAAATGATCCAGCCATAGATGTTCAGAGAATTTATGAGACCCAGCTTCAACCTTCATGTTCTCAGTAAATTTGCATAAATGATCAGAGTAGAGCACATTCGGTCAAAGCATTGACGGACCAACTACTATCTAAAATTTACAGATCTCATTAAATCACAATAAATACACAAGTAAAACTGAATTAGATGAACATAGCCTTCAGTATAGAAATCAATCAATATAAATGTTCAATAATTAATAGAAATAACAGCTAGGTTGAAACATTTGGGCCTACACTGATAAATACAAAACAGGCAATGATAAAATTATCACAAATGAGCACAAATTACTCAATAATAATCAAGATCACACACTAAAAGTAGATCAAAGTTACCATCAACCTACGAAAAATCACCTAATTGATTTTTAATGAGCCCCAAGTTTACCCAATTCAATTCAAACACAATGCACAGAAAGATGCCCTGAATTTAACCCGAGAAATAAACCAATTAACTCAGTGATGAAACCCTAGGCACCTCAACTGGAAACCTGTCAATCTCATCCATCCATGGGTTTTTCTCCTTTGCTGGGTTAACAGTTTTCAAGGCCTTCCAAACCGCACTGTTGCACTTAAACCCGGATCCAAAAGCAATCTGCCAGATCCTGTCCCTCTTCCTGACTCTCCCCTTACCCTCCGTATATGCCAACTCGTACCAGAGAGAACTACTGGAGGTGTTGCCGAACCGGTATAAGGTCATTCTAGAAGGTTCCATGTGCCACTCAGACAGCTCCAAGTTCTTCTCCAGTTCATCCAGCACTGCCCTCCCTCCAGCATGGATGCAGAAGTGCTCAAAAGCGAGTTTAAAATCAGGGATGTATGGCTTGATCTTCATCTTGAACAATTTTTTACCGATCAATGTGGCCAAAAACAGTAATTGTTCAGAGATTGGTAAAACCAGCGGGCCCAAAGTTGTAATGTTTGTTTTCAATGCATCAGCGGCGACCACCATGAGGTCTTTAGAGAGAGAAACACCAATTTTAGCTTCAGCATCCTCCTCTTGGGTCACGCAACCAAAACACTTGTCATCAGCCCCCTTGTGGGTACGTACCGTGTGTACCAGCTCATACTTAGACCGGGAACAGTCTGATCGCTTGTTTGACAGGAGAATAGCCGCGCCACCCATCCTAAACAAGCAATTCGAGACAAGCATAGAGCGATTGTTGCCAAAGTACCAGTTCAGAGTTATATTCTCCATGCTTATCACTAGTGCATAAGAATTCGGGTGTACTTGTAGGAGATCCTTAGCGAGGTCAATTGAGAGAAGCCCCGCACTACATCCCATTCCGCCAAGATTATAACTAACAATATTACCACGTAACTTGTAATGATTTACAACCATGGCAGAAAGGGAAGGTGTCGGGTTAAACAGACTGCAATTAACAACCAAAATACCAATATCCTTTGGTTTTATACCTGTCTTGGCCAACAATTCGTCAATGGCACCAAACATAACAGTACAGGCCTCCTTTCTAGCCTCAGCCATGCACGGGTTGGGAGGGATGTTGAGTACTGCCTCCGGGAGATACGTATCTTCGCCGAGGCCAGATCTTTCTAGAATCTTTTTCTGGAAATCGAGGTTCTCTTGTGTGAACGAACCTGTCAGAGCTGAACGGTGCATAAAGGTTTGGCGGCTACACTTCCTTTCGGGTTCAGGTTTGTAGCACGCAAAGTTAACAAGGTAAACGGGTCGGGGACGGGTGAGGAAGTACAGAGTGCAGAGAAAGACCAGGAGAGAGAGGCAGATGAGGAGGTTGACCTGGAGGTGGGCCCAGAGGTTCAAGAGGTCCTCAAAAGAGAGAGTGGAGAGGTGCACGGCCACCAAGGCAATTAACGGGCAGAGGAGGAGGTACATGAAATGGGTTATCAGGTAGTGGTACCCGAGTTTGACATACTTGAGACGAACGGATTGTTGGAAATCTGGCAGGCGGGACCGGAACGGAGCAGGTGATGGTGCAGATGTGGGTGCGGATTGCGCCGGACCCGGGTTCACCCCATTGGTCTCGGCGGTAGGCTGTTTCTCCTCAGCCATTTGATGGATCTGATCAGACCTGAAGAGAGAAAATAAATTGGATTAGGATTAGAAACAAAATGAGAAGTCCGAGTAAATCATGCAAGATCCGGTCTTTGACTTTGTTTTATAAAATAAGATTTGCAAAAGTGGCTATAGTAATCAATTGAAGGCGAAATTGAGAAAAATTTCTTCATCAAATAGTTGGTCCATTTCTTTTGGAGATAATATATCAGAGAATTTGAGCAATAAAAGGCAAATGCCACAGAAGTATTTACGCCCATAAGTAAGAAATCATAAAAATAAAAAAGGAGCTAAAACACGAGTTTCAATTGAAAATCTAGCGCATGAGAAATGGACGAGCTTAGGATGGTGATATAAATCAAGTCAATGCAGTTCCCAGACTCACTTTCAGCTAATAAAATCTAATCGAAGTTCAAAACCTGAGAACGAATTCCAAAAATTAATTGAAAAAAAAAATACCTTGTTCCTAGTGCTCAGGTATCGCGCGACGCTCAACGAACTGTGGGAAAATTTTGAAATGAAAAATTGAAAGAAAAGAGCCTAAAATAAGTAGCCTCCCTCTCCTCTCTTGGCGGAGACACAACGCGTGTGGAGAGAGGAGAGAGATGAGAGAGATGAGAGAGATAGAGGGAGATTTGTGTTAGGCTGCTAGCTAAATACAGAGTGGATGCAACGGTGTATTATATAAAACCCTCTGTTCTTTCCAATTATTAAAAAAAAAAAAGGAAGGAATCTGGAAAGATTGAATGGATTTGAATTTCAATCGGACGGCCCGATTTGGAGCGATCGTATTAATCTCAGTTTTACAGGCTTTAATATAATTTATGCCTGACATTTGGAACGTCAAAAGTATACGACTATGTACTTACCTTTCGCAATGATGACTGAGAGCCACTCGATTTTTCCTCGTCGTAGAAGTAAAATGTTAGTAGAACATGGTTTCGGAGGACGTAATCAAATATGTGAAGCCGAGTCATGACAGGACAAAGGCGGCTTTTGACTGAATTTATCGTCTCGTATGAATCCAAATTCAGCACCCAATTTTCCGATGATAACAAGTGAAACTTCAACGGTTCGTTACGCTCTTACTCGGTTTACTTTTCCAATCCCTCCTCTTCTAGCATTCTTCTAGAACTAGAAAGGAAGTGTTTACCGCTTCACAAAATAAATAAATAATAATAATAACAGTAGGTCTGTAGGGTTGCATTTTATTCCGGGTCAATATTAATCACTTAAAATATTTTTATTTTTATTGTTTTTATTTTTAATTTTTATCAGCTGTATTGTGGGTTATTAAGATTAGAATTTCTAATTGGCGGTTACTTTTTGCATATAATCATCATTTTCAAGTAACATTTAATTTTACCAATATTATACAATTGACCAGAACTCTAGACCTGTCAGAAAGTTAATTGGAATTAGTATATGAGGAAAGCACTTCATATCATATAAAAAAGGAAAGTCCCTACTCGGATTAAAACGGTTTGTATTGCACACAAATTTTATAATGTTTTTTTTAATTAGAAGTCTCTTTAGCAAGAAATCAAGACGGTCGCAGGACATAACAAGAAAATATAAGCATTTCACATCCATTATCATAAAAACAACGGCCACTGTAAAATTAAGACCGGACATATGAACGTTTTGATTTCAATAGAACGGTTTCTTCTAATTAAATGCCATTTTGTTCCCTTATTAATTAGTTCTCTCTCAGTTACGCAGTTTATGCTTGTAATAAATAACTGAGGCTAAGGTACTCTGCATGGTGCAGATTGGTTAATATTATGAATCAATTTTTTATTTTTAAAGTCAAACAATTGATCTAAATCACTCAACATAATTTTTATATAAAAATGTACTTAAAATCAAAATTTACATTTTTTACTATTTGTTTTATATATTGAAAATTACTTGATATAAAAAATTTGCACCGTTCAAAAGTAGTGATTTTTTATCTATAAAAAAATATAATAAAAGTTTTCTTTTGGTCCAAAATTATGAAACTTGACTCTTTGGGCCAGTGCAACGATAGATTTGATCCTGGAATACATTCACTAGTTAGGTTTTGGGAAGACTTATGGCATAAAAAATGTATACTGGCAACAAAATATTTCCAACTATATGAGATATGTACTACCACAAATATGTTATTATGATGTAACTCACAGGGGCAATGTATTAAGTTTAGAAGAGTGCTTACTAGGATCAATCTAATGGACTCACATACTTCATAATATTAGCACAACCTCCTTTACACATAGCCATGACAAGATAACATGGAGATGGGAAAATTCAGAGAGATTTTCTATCCATTCTTTATATAAAATGCTTATTTTCAGAGGCATTGGTGCATATTGTTGGGTATTTCTGGCCGTAAAATTCTGATTCTCGGGAAAAGTCACGAAATTCGGAACGAAAAATTTCCCGAGAAATTATGTCTAAGAAGCCAAAATTACTTTTAAGAAAATTTCCTGATAAATTCTGCTCGAAAATTTACCGCGAAATTCTGACTTGGCTTACGGTGCGGAAATAACGTAAAATCAAAATTTTACATTCTACCATCAGCCGAGGATCTACTCCCTAAGATTTCTAAAATAATATTTATTTAACATTTAAATAAATATAAATAACATTTATACTTTTTTCCAAATTCGAATTGGAATGTTGTATTGCTCAGTTGCTCAGCACCAGACGTCTAATGCCTCTATCAGTCGTCCACCAGGAACAACCAGAGAGTCGATATTTCTTTTGCTAGAAATACTTTACTAACTTTTTACGCTAAAACACTATTCACGAATATCGTAAAAATTGATTCACAACTTTTGCAAAAACAGATTCACGAATATTCGCAGAACACTATTCACTCAATTCGCAAGATATACGTGGATTAGGTATTCTTTCTTTTCTTTCGCAAACACTATTTGGGAGAGAAAACGAGAAAAAGACCGATAGTCGAATCGATTCGAATCGAACTCAGACTTCTACCAAAACTTATGAATTTCTCTTACCCCTACCCCTCTATTTATAGGCATTTTGAGGTGGTTGTAAAAAGACCAAAATGCCCTTGAGAGGTCGGCACAAAGAGGAAAAGACAATTTTGCCCTTGGCCTAAAATGAAAGAATTGATTTTGGGCTTTTCAATTTAAATTCTAAATTTAAATTTGGCCCAAAATTCAAATGGGCTTTTAGCCCAAAATATTAATTCATAATTAATATTTATAATCCATTTATTACTAATATAATTATTCTGAACAATTATGAATAATTATATTTTCTTGCGATCTGTTGTTGCGATAAATTTATACAACGTGTCGTACACGCTTAAAAATTTAATGTGTTTAAGCTTGTCATCTCTATGACATTTATTTATTAATTGTAACATTTATAATTAATCAAATAAATTAATTCTCTGATTACTTTCCTATTGGTGTGACCCGATAGGATCTGTGTTATGTTGGTAAATATAATTAAAACTCCTTTAATTCTATAAATCATAAGCGGTATCTGACAGAATGCATTATGACTACCCAATTGACACAGATGATCTTGTACAATACAATATCACGATCCAGTAAATAATTTACTCGTGTTAATTCTTATGTCTCATAGTATCATATCAGTTTCAAGGTAGTATGTGTCATCATTGCAAACTTAATATTTTCTCGATCTTAAGTTAGATTATCAAATATGATTAACTCTTTAATCATACCGTGCACAGATAATCTTACTTTATCAAGGGGCCCAGTGATATTATTACTCGTACTAAGTACGAGGGACAATCGTAGTCTTGGTGAACATCTCTCCTCTGCAAAAGTCATGTATACTGAAATGTCATCGTTATAGCTACTTTTTACGGATAGCGTTAAACAACACTCACAAATATACACTTCTTATGTAGGAAACGACGAACCACCTCTTACTTTAGAACTTAACACTAAATGAAAACATTAATGACACGAATACAATTCCATATAATGTTTCATTGAGGGTCTGTCAAATATCATGTTTTCTAACATGTATCTATGTGATTAAAATGACAACTCTTTGTTATGGTCTGTAAAACTTAACCATCATTTATTCCACATACTAACCTTTAATTGATCAATTAGTGTTCTTTGCTAATTACCTCGGTCAGTGACTATTAAGAGTATTTATCATATATTATGGAGTTTTACAATTTCAAGTCCTTAACTCGAAATGATTCATAATTCGATAAATCTCAAAGAACAAAATGATATTTTATTAATCATCCATTACATGAAGAAATAATACATATAAAATAAAATAGGGGGAATCGGTTATATACCCATCAAAACTTTTGATTTTGGATATTTGCCCATATCCTATTCAAATTTGAGGTAAATTTTGAATAGGATATGGGCAAATATCCAAATTCAAAAGTTTTGATGGGTATATAACCGATTATGCTAATAAAATAACCCTATGATTGACTTCTAGATTATTACGCTAACACAGATAACCCTATGATTTGGTGGAACACTCCTTTACCCCACAAAATAACTTTTTTTATGTGGTTAACTTGTAAAAAGAGAATTCTTACTAAAGATAAATTGAGTAAGAGGGGTTGGAGTGGAGATACTAGTTGCAAGTTTTGCAATCAACTAGAAACAACTAATCATCTATTTTTAAAATGTACTTTAGCTTAACAAGTGTGGTTCTGGATAATTTTATTCTAAAAGTTGGAAGTCCCTCAAAGACATACCCGACATTTGCTCAAACACTCACATTGCATCAGAGACAAGCTTTTTTTGATAGTTTTCAGTAGTATTTGTTGAACAATTTGGAAACATCGCAATGAAATGTGTTTTCAAAATGTCCAACTTAAAATAGGTAGACAAATCATTTTATTAACTATGTCTTTGATTGAATATTGGACAGGTAGTACCAGAACTAAGAAGAAAACAATGGAGGCTACATGTGATTGGATGCCAGCTGAAGAGACCATCGAAGCAATTCCCCTTCGAGTATGGCTCCCAGATGATGATCAATTGATATTGTACTAGAATACTAGTGTTCCTTCCCTTTACACTCCTCCCTCACCTTCACCTTCATCCCCACCAGATTCTTCACCCCCATCAGCTTGAAGACAGGCCTAGTTATAGTTCTTAATGTAGTTTAGTAGTAGTTCTTAGTAGGATTTGCATGAGCTCAGTATATGAGTTTTAGCTCTTTTGTTCCTAGCAGATGCAGTTGGCATAGTCAAAGGGGGGGGGGGGGGGGGGGGGTCCAGATCCCCTCAAGTAACTCAATTTTTAGGTTTTGGATCGGGACCATCCGATTCGAATTCGTCGCTCGGGTCTCTATATTTTTGTTTTTCCGAACTATGATATGATGGAGAGCTTGAGGTGATGCTCTCAAAACAATTTCCACTTTTTTAAGTTAACTATGTTTCTTAATGAAACAGGGCTTGGCCTTTTTAATAAAAAAAAATAATAAAAGCTTTCTAATAAAACTAAATTTGATTTCCAAGTACATTTTAATATTAAAATGAAAATTGAATTAACTGTTTGGACTTATTTTGACTTTTAATAGAGAAGTTGATTTATGGTAGTGAGCCATAACGCTCTGAAATCGAACAATAAATACACATATATTTAATAGCTAGAATAGCTTAAAAAAGTGAGATTTGACTATTTTAATAAGACAAACGACGAACTAGTTATTCTAGCTATTAGTTTGGCCAAAGCTTATTCAAAACCTTTGTTGTTAATTTTTTCAATTCATAATTCCTTAACCATTCTTAATAGGGCGGTAGCACAATTAGTTAGAAAAATGTCCAATGACTATTGGATATCCAAAGGTCGAAAATTCGAACCCCACTCACCAGTCACCACTGTACTTCCTTTGCAAAGCTTAAAAAACATAATTCCTTCACTATTGATATTTTTTATCAGCCTCTTGTCAAATTTTAATTAAAATAAAGTCTTATAAAATGAACAGTAACACTACTAAAGTAAACATAAAAAAAATGTGATAATAATAAAAATGAAATATTAGTGTCTCAACTTTCCAAAAGTTATGATGCAGACTGTACTAACAGAAATTTACTTCAACTTATTCAATTGGCCAAAAAAGAAATATATATACAGCAACATAATCCTGATCATGCCATCCTTATCTCCATCGTATTGTAAAATAAAAATGATTAAAAATGATTATTACTGGCCTTCTGTTTGAGATTTGGTTTTCCACACAAATGAGAAAAGTTGTGAAGTTTAATTCGTTGGTGGATGGGAATTGGCGGGACTAAATTGACGAATTGACTGGATGCCAAAGTCGACCGTTGAAAATTGGTCAACCCTGACAGACTACCTGTGACCTACCGCATTTATTATTGTTCTTGTGCTCATTGAACAAAAAAAAAAAAAAAAAAACAATCGCTCTCAATTTCTACCCAATGAAGAAATAAAACTCAAATTAATAATTTATGTTTATAAATGTAGGAAATCTGTAAAATATATCAAATCATTGAGTATTTTAATTATCGAATTTTATCATATGACTGAAAATTATTAATTTTTAATAATAAATATTTATCAATTTGTGAAGTATATCTAATTCAACATTCAAAATTAGTTACTTTATTATATTATGTGATCACTTATAATTTTTTTAATATTAATTATTCAATAGTTATGACTTCTATTTTAAAATTATTTATTTTCAATAGGTAATTTTATTTCAGACAAAATCCGAATATAATATATTTTTGAGAAATTTGGATATATACCCATCAAAACTTCTTTAATTAGATATTTACCCATCCAAATTGAAAATTAGATATTTTTCTATCTAAGCATAACCTATTTATTAATATACCCATTTGTAATTTTTTTCACCAAAAGATATAGATTAATATTAATAAAAAGTTTGAGAGGCCATTTTACCCTTGATAATTGAGCGTTAAAAACCTCCGTTTCCTGCTCCATTTCCCATCTCTTGCTCCACTTCTCGCTCGATCCTTCCGACCCTTCTCTCTCAGCGCGCAATCCCCTCCATCCCGCGTAACCCTCCTCCATCTCGTGCGATTATCCATCCTATCTCACCCTTTCTCTTCCCGCACGATACTCCTCCATCCTACGCGGCAACACCCTCATCCATGATCCATCCCTCGCGACCCTCCTCTATCAGAAGTGATCCTCCACCTTCCGTCAAATTTTATCCTTTCTTCTTCCTCTCACAAAAACTGTTTGCAATGGAAGAAGATTGGAACAATATTGATAAAAACAACAACTAAAAAATGAGAAAACTGGATACAGTAATGACACTTCTTAGTTCCTAAAAGATAAAAACAACAACTAAAAATGAAAAATGCTGAACTAAAAAAAGATAAGAAATTGAAAGGAAAAAACCCATTCCTAGAAGACTCTAGTGACTCGGTATAGTACCTGGACAGTCTCATTCCCCAAGAACAAAAAGTCAGGAGAGGCTTCAAGATGTAAACTGCCATCACTTAGCAATTGTTGAATCGCAACACATGATAATTAGAAAGATGCAAACGGTCATATGCTTCGTTATCTAGCGAGAACGTTGCAGGGGATTAATTTTTTACTGACAAACAAAAAACGTACAGCTCATTGTCAGAGAAATATTGAAGGAATTTGATAACTGGTTCGGATAAAAAACAAGAAAAAGATCGGCATCCAAGATTACCAGTATAGAATACATGGTGATGAAGGAACATGAATCTCTAATTTATTGTCATTGAGATCCCAGAAGATTACCTACGATGGGCCGCCCACAATTTAAGATAAAAAATGATACTAGTACATTGGTACCGCTGACAGGTATGGTGGTATCGCTTACTGGTACGGTGGTATCGCTTACTGGTACGCGAGATATACATATATGCATTGTATTAGTCTGAAACTTTATTCAAAGGAAAATGAACCTAATCACCTGTAAGCCGTATTGTACTAGTGCCATTTTCATTAATCGAAAAGTTGTGAATGGGCATAGTCTTTTTCTTCTTCTTTTATTCAAGTGAATAATATTTTGTACAGTTCATTCAGAGAAAATTCAATTGATACAACTCAAGTTTAATGACGAAAGACACTTATTCATTAAGAGACCTACTTTCAAAAAAGTGCTTATTGCTTGAACAATTTTTTTTTTTTAAGGTTAGTGGCTATAAATGTCAAATAATAATTTCATTTATAAAAAATGTATTTACAATAGGTCAAATGACCGTAATTTCTGAATTTACTCTTTATTCTTATAAAAACTTCTAAACTAATCTAGTATTTTAATCCTCATTTCTGGTATTAATCGAGAATTTGATTACATATTAAAAAATTGCATTAATTAGAATCTTTGCACGGGAGGAGAAGGGTGGGCTGGGTAGAAGGCGGGCCGACATTTTTATTAATATCCAAAGTTTAATATAAATTATTAATTATGCCCAGAATCGGACCCATTATCGAAAAATACCCAAGCCGGCCAGAAAATGGCCGGCTTACTCCCTCCCTAAGCCGGCCATTTTCTGGCCGGCTTGGTACTTTTTTTTTTTTTTAAAACAGCATTATTTTTGTTTTAAGTAATTTCTATTAGAGTCAAATATTTTATTTCTGAGTTTCGTACAAAATAATAAAGTACACACAAATTGCAAATAGAGTCCACACACTTTTTACAACATGCATACAAATCACCTATTATTGCTACGTCTAAAAGGTAATCCCCGAAGTAAACCACTTGCGAAAGATGCCCTACGAGATGGTCTAACAGATGGCTTTGGTTGCTCACTAGATGGGCCGGCCTGGGCTCCAGATGGCGCTGCTTGGCTTGTAGATGGGCCGGCCTGGCTGCAGATGGCCCTGCTTGGCTTGTAGATGCTCTTGTTGTGCGTCTAGTAGTGGACCTCCTCGGTTGGACAGATGGCTCCCCTTGCACCCCAACCGCCTCTCCTCCTATGGCAACTGCCTCTCCCATTGCTTCGGCATACATAGCAGTTGCATCTAAATGGCTCGTAGCTGTGCTACGCCGTGACCCTCCGGACCCACTTCCGGACACCATTACTCGCTCATTTTCTGCCGCATTTGCTGCGTTTCTTGCCTCTGTATTTGCATGTGTTACTTAGTAAGTTGGTATAAATTGAAAAGAAAAATAATTTTGGATGAATGTTACATACCTCTTCGTTGCCTATCGGAAGTGGAACGGCGATGCTGATGCCCCCTTCGTCTACCTTCCATTTCATCCATCGTCATTACACGAAGGGTGTGTTTTCGCCTCCCCTTCCTAATCCAACCACTACTCGGAAGGATTCTGTCTCCAGGATTAGGAGGCCAGTCTCCCATATTGCCAATTGGATTGAACACATGGTTCCAAGTACTCACAAGATAGGGTGTTTTATACCAGTCTGCAACAAAGTCGTCCTCTTGCCAGTTTTGGTCACGGCAAACAGCTAAGACATGAGCGCACGGAATAGAAGTTAATTGGATACCTCTGCAAGTGCATTCCATTTGTCTGTCGGGACCGCGCGTCACAATATACATGAACTCCCTGTGAGTGGGTTCCATGTTGCCCATGTCGCTACGGGTGCAATGAACGTACTCATTTGGGGATGAAACTTGGTACTGACCTTGGCCCTGCGTGTAACGCACCAATTTCATTTTGAAGCTTTCCCCCAACGTTTTTTGATCTTTTGCAAAATCCGGTCAGAAAGAACCTGTCCCTTGTCTTGTAATTCCATTGCTCGCTGACGCCGCTCAACAAACCATCTGTTACACATGTAGAACGTATCCTCTACTATGGCACAAACAGGCAATCTACGACTTGTTCGGAAGACATTGTTGAGTGACTCGGAGCCGTTTGTTGTCATGATACCAAACCGGTATCCTCCATCACAGATTTGGAAAATTTTCTCATAATTGGACGGCTCCATCACATCATTAGGACGTACTTTGCCCACTCTCTTTAAATATGCATTACACTTCGGATTTAGCTGCACAAAAACAAATGGGTGTTATTTCATTTTCTTAAAATTCTTATAAGATAATTAAACGAAATGTTATAAGTTAGACATACATGAGCAAACTCTTCGAACATCTTTTTCAATCTTCTCGGCTTCTTCCTCTTTGCTCCTTCCCTGAACCTCCATCCTACCATCTGTCTCCTCCACAGTTCTGGACTAGGTTGTCAGCAACATGCTGCATACAATACCTGTGCACAAAAAGCTCGGGAGGCCATCCGTATTCAGCTGTCAGTGCAGCTTTGATCCCCTTGTGCTGGTCCGATATGACACATACAAATTTACACGGGCCGAGCACTTCATTCCTCAACCACTGCAAGAAAAAACCCCAATTCTCAGTATCCTCCTGCCGTACAATTGCAAATGCAATAGGCAACAATTGGTTCTCGGCATCGTAGCCGCAAGCTATCAAAAGCCTCCCCTCATATCGCCCAGACAAGAAGCAGGCATCGATGCTGATCACTGGTCTCAGGTACTGGAACGCTGCAATGCATGGACCAAATGCCCAGGCTACGGCTCTGAACTGGGCAACACCTGGCATGATTAGTCCTGTTTCCTTATTCCGTACCGGGCTGGTCAGAAATTGGTGGGTCGAGCCGGGATTATTGTGGCAAATTGCAAGCAACAGTGGTCTCATCAAGCTGTATGAAATCTCCCAACTCCCAAATTGTCGGGTTATTGCCAGCTCACGGCCCCTCCACAGTCGGTTGTATTTAGGTGTCACATTGTTATACACAGACAAAACAATGTCTGCCACCGTCTGGATGCTCATACACGGGTCCTTTTTAATGCTGTTCTCAATGACATCGGCAATGAGTGCTGCCGTCAGACATTCGTGGTCGTCCCTCGTACTCTCAGTCCTACATGTGTGAGGCCTGTCTTGCTTAGTTATAACCCATGCGTCTCCACATCCTGTCGGCTTTGCCCTAAGCTCGTAACGGCAATTCTTGTCCTTGCACACCAGAGTAACTCGGTCCCTGTCACTTTTCCAAGATCTGAACTCCTGATTCTTAGTTATATGGTGCTCTCTGATCTTCTTCATTAGGTCTTCTTTGATTTTAAAATATTAGTTTGCAGTCAGCTCTCCTTTGTACTCAATCCGTTACCCATAATAACCAATATCTGCTTCTCTAAACTCAGAAACATCATTGAGGTCTGGGAACGGGTGCGTATCAGTCCGGCCACTAAGCGGCCCCCCTCATCAGTACGACCCATGTGCCTTTCAGCTGTTTCAACCGGCCCGTCTTCATCGCAACCTTCTATGTGATCTGAATCCCCCCACATTTCTCCCTCAAATTCATTCCCGCTCCTCAGATCGTCCTCCGGTATTTTATTAATATCTTTAAAGTCCGGGCAGCTTGCATCGTTTACTGGTGCAGGTCTGGGGTAAGGTGATACTAAAGGTAACGGTAAAGGAGCCATATTTACGGATCTAGGTGGGGTTGAAACTGAGTGTCTTAGTCTGCCTCGATTGTGTCTAGGTGGGGATGCAACTGAGTGTAGAGGTGCTACTTTTATCCTATTACCCGGATCCGATCCGGAACCGAACCGGAACCGAACCGGATCCGACCTGGAACTGACCCGGATCCGGTTAATTTGGGTAGGGTATGGTTTAAAAAATATAACCGGTTAAATTATGGGTACGGTTACAAAATTAATAATTTAATATCCGATCCGGATCCGAACCGGAACCGATATTGTAATGGATAAGATATGGGTTTGAATTAGTTATCCGACCCATAACCGAATCCGACCCGATACCCATATAATACCCGATAAAATATATATTAATAAACTATGAAAATATAATTTTACATATAATCAAATTAACAAATGTCATGCCAGTAATCACATTTTGTATATTAACTTTTTAATAAAATTTATTGCTCTGAATATATCTTTCAATATCTGCCTTATATATCCTCTGCATAATCATGAAAATTTATTGCTCTGAATATATCTTTCAATATCTACCTTATATATCCATCTGCATAATCATGAAAATTTATTGCTCTGAATATATCTTTCAATATTTGCCTTATATATCCTCTGCATAATCATGAAAATTTATTGCTCATTGATATGTCTTTGTATT
>JAJGRW010003232.1:0-23838 GCA_025461045.1 Carex parvula
TCACGTAGACTCAAAAAGTTTGGAATTTGTTTAATTAGCGTTTCGGCGGCCGAACTTTAATTGGAATCGCCGTTTCATGAAATCGGCTATTTCGGTTCGGAACGGTCGAAATTTGACTAGAATCAGACCGAACGTTTGAAATTTGACGAAATCTACACTAACTGCGTAACTCTCGGCCTGAAATCGGATCGGTACTGTGCTGATCCCGCTCCGGAACGGCCGATTTTTCCTTCTATGTTAAAATTGTAGGAGACGATGAATGAAGAATAATTCAATAAAAATCTTCATAATGTATTGCCTCTCAATTTGAAGGATAAAAAATTGACCTGTTTGCTGGGCATTTACCAGGCTGAAACAACCAAATGGACCTCTTTATTTCCTTCCCTTCGGAACTACTGTCCTGGATAATCATCTCACCCATTTACAGAGCAGCAGTGATTGGTGTTTTGGGTATTCTGAATAAATTAGGTGGCATGGTGTGGGTGATATTCCCATATTTATCTGGAATCTAATCATTTATGATCCTATACACAGGGTGAAACGGTTCCATTTAAACCATTCACGAACCGGTATCATACACCATACAAAGCTTCTAACAGCACTGCCCCCTTTTGGTACTCAATAAAACGCGGTCCAGCTTACATCATCGTCCTGTCATCCTACTCTGCTTATGGTATTAGACCTTGCTTCCATCTTATTTGTTTTTCATTTTTTTCAACATGTGTGAGTTGTTGTATCTCCCCAAATCAGTTTGGAGGAAAGAGCTTCTTTTTGTGCAAGTACGAGTTGTAAAGTCTACATTTTTACATAAATACCCTAGCAAACAATCATGATTTATGTTATTATATTAATCGTGCTATCTTCTACTGTTTGTGTTCTGTATTTGATTAAAATCACATAAATTGGGGGGATGTTGTTAACAAAACTCAAATCAAAGCATTATTGATACCAGTACTGGGCACAGTCTTTACAGTACTGATCACTAAGATCAACTATGTTTTTTTCTTTCATTAAATTCATCAATATCTTGTTGTTTATACTTTAAAGTTTTAGATTCTTGTGTCTTTTCTATTATGTTTATGCATTAATTGTTCTTTTTCTTTTATTTTTTTCTCAGGGAAGTACACACCGCAGTACCAGTGGCTAAATGAGGAGTTGCCAAAAGTGAACAGAAGTGAAACACCATGGCTCATTGTTCTGATGCACTCACCATGGTACAACAGCTACAACTATCACTACATGGAAGGAGAGACCATGCGTGTTATGTTCGAAAATGGTTTGTGCAATACAAAGTTGTGGTTTTTGCTGGTCATGTCCATGCCTACGAACGAAGTGTAAATGTTTCTTTCAACGATATATTCTAGTTGTATCTGCTCATACTATACAAAAAAAAAAATGATATTCTATAACTAGGATCTCTTATATTCTCATACTTTTCATTTGTTTAAATTTCAGCATAGGATATCAAACACGCATACAATATTATAAATGAGAAATGCACTCCGGTGCCAGACCAGGATGCTCCTGTTTATATCACAATTGGAGACGGTGGAAATATAGAAGGACTTGCAAACAAGTATGAACTTCAATTTTCCCTGTTTTTTATGTGATTCCCTTTTGCAAATTAAAAAATTGATTCAATTCTTTGGTTAATTTAAATGTAGCATGACTGAACCACAGCCAAGCTACTCAGCTTTTAGAGAGGCAAGCTTTGGTCATGCAATATTTGATATAAAGAATAAAACACATGCTTACTATACATGGCACCGCAATCAAGACGAGAGAAGGTCATGGCTGACTCGTGTGGTTTACAAACCGATTTTGGCTTCGGACTGATGATTCCTCAAATGTAGTATGACAAGAATTGTTGTTTGAGTTCTGCCTTTCCAAATAATAGCAGGATGATTTGATTTAGTGAAGAACAGTGAATAAAAGTAAATTTACCATGCCTTTCTTAAGTACAAGAATTTCATTCATTTATTTGCTTTTCTGTTTTCTTTATCTTATTTATTCAAGATAGAGGGAACAGCAACAGCATAGAGCAATTTGTTCTCCTCTTAACATCATCAACTATAAAACTTCATCACTTTGTGACAATTACCAGTTGAGCTACAAACAAAATAAAACTTTTTTATTTTTTAAATTAACATCACGAGGTAGATGCATTGGTGATGAAATAGAAGAATTTCAGGATTTATCTTATAATAGTTAAGAAGCTGGCATGCTATGCTGCACAAAATAATTTGAAGGTAAAAAAAAAAATAATAACAAAGATCAACCTTGTTTATATATGGCTGCTCCTCTTGTCCAATTTTGGTTCTCTGTTTACCAGTAAGACTAATCTGCTCAGACTGAATCATTGTTTGAAATAAAATAATCTTAATATATTATTAAAATATAAGTTCTTCTATGGAGATTGAAATTTTTGTTCTCTGTTTACCTTTTTCACCCTTTTGCTCAGAACCAAGAAGTTCTGGCAGATTTAATCTGTGTGGATGGTAATTTTTTAATTTTCAAAGTCGATGATAAAGTTAGAATTTCGATTTATTAATATGGTAACTAAAAAAATTCCGGCACATTTAGTTGATAACCAATGTTAAGTTGAGTTAGTTGATTTTTCTTTTGTAATGTAGTATTTTTAATTTTTTTATTATAGAAATGAATATTTAAAACTGCGTATGTATCTTTGATAAATAAGAATAACAAAGGTGTTTGGATAGTATAACATCAGTGTTATTTCAGTCTATATAACATCAATTTTAAAACCTATCGAATCACTTTAAACGGTGAATTCAAACCGTTCAAACTGGTCTACTTCATTAGTTGTGTGTTTACATGCAAAATTTGTAATTTTTCGAATTTATTTAGTGTCAAACGGTCAAATGTGTGAATTTTTAAGTTAATTTTAATACATTCATTTTTCAACATTTTTTACCGCTTGATTTGATACTAAAATAACTCGAAAATATAAAAAAAATTGCATGTGAACGCATCACTCATAAAGGAAATTGGTTTGAACGGTTTGGAATAGTCATTTGAAGTCTATTCAATCAATTTTGAAGTTAGTGTCATGTGACATCGATGTCATATTAACCGGACTCATAACAAAGAGTGTAAATATTATGTATAACATATATATTATATAAGGTGATAGGGCCATGTACTACAAGGCCCATAAAACTATTATGAGCCGAGTACTAAGCTCAGATAACAAGTCCAAGAAGCAAGTCTGTTCAAGTTGTCCGTATGCGACTCTAATCGACTTACCAGCCCGCGAGATAAGTCCCGTTCGAGTCATCCGTACGAGACTTGAACCGACTCACCGGCTTGTGAGATAAGCTCAGTCGAGTGTCCGTACGAGACTCAAACCGACTTATAGGCCTATAAATACCCTGAAATTCAATGAGCTCAGGGACCACGATTCAGAGATAGATGGTACAGAGGATAGAGTTACGTATCTATTGGATCTACACTCAGTTCTTACTCGGACACATAATAAATACACACTAAACCGCACAGACTAATCCCTCTCGAATTAAGACATGATTAAACTTACCGCGACTTAATCTCTCAGGAGATAGGCCGTATCATAAGGAAAGCACATCATCTCAGACATAATTAAAAAAAAAAAGGAACTTTGCAAAAACTTTAACTAAAGTTTACTCTAAATAGACCTATAAACATAGTCAATACAAACTAGAAAAGTTCTTTCATTATTTTTAGAGAGAGATTTATTTCAGTAATATAAAATCATACTTAAAAACAAACAACAAAAATGATGAAAAACCAGCATGAATAAAAAGCAATGAAAATTCTTAATATGAAAATTTTCAGCAATAATACAACGAAGCGCAAAAAGTGAAACGATTAGAAAATATGATTTACATTTACAAGTCCTTAATTATTATTAATAATTCAGCATATTCTATTTTTTTATTATAGATTCATTTGTTATATCCTTGACAATACTTTAGTGAAAATTTACATAGTTTTTATTTTATATTCATTTGTTATATACATCCCTAATTCAGATATGGTATCAAAATTAGCATATTATCAACAAATTATTTTTCTCATGTAGAAATAAGAGTAACATAAAATACATATATTCAATCATTATGGTGAACAAATTGTTTTTTATTATGCTAATTTGTTAATGTCATTACAAAATATATTTGGTTAAAAAAAATTAGTTACAAACATAACCATATTTTAATCAAAATAGACCGACAAAAAATACTACTCCCTTTAAAAACATACATAGTTTTAAAAACAAAGGAGATATGGATCATTATATGTATTCATATTCATATCCACAAAATTATACAAATACAAATAATTATATGTATTTGTATTCATATATGTTTTCCGAAACTAAAATTGTATTTGTATCTGTATCTGCATAAATTATATGTGTACATATTTTTTTTTTTTGAAAAATAAGGCTACGTGGCCCATTTCATCGTATTTGTACTCATTTGTATCTGCATATTCGAATTCGCAAAAAAATCAAATACAAATTCGATTAAGAACGGATAATATTTGATCCATTTCCACCCCTACGAATACCAACTTTTTTCAGAAACCATAAATAAATAAAAATTTACCAAATCAACTTGATTGTTTTGATTTTTACAAAAATTATAAGAACAGAAATGTCATTTTGGTCCGAATTATTTTTCCGGACCGAATCGCTATTTCAGTCCAAGGTATTTTCACAAGTTTTACCTTAACAAGTACATCATTTTTTTTCGAAATCTGTGAAAATGGCTCAGACTGAAATGACAATTCGGTCCGAAAAAAAAAAATTTCGGATCAAAATGACATCTCGGTTCTTATAGTTTTTGTAAAAACCAAACTAATCAAGTTGGTTTGGTAAATTTTTTTTTTTATTTATGGTTTAAAAAAATTTTCTACGAATACCCTCAAATGATTCCCTTGAACAAATTACATTATTTGCCGTCATGATCTCAGCAAAATAATGTAAACTCAGAGGGGCTATGAGTAAATTCGTACAAATTCCACGCTGCTCAGCTCCTCGGACTTGGTTTCCGATGAGAATCACGAGATCCAAGGAAACCTCTAACGAACGATGGAAGTGAAGGTTGAGGAACCGAACTCAGACACTCAGCTATCGCATACAGCTGCGACCGCATCACCTGAGAACGGAGCCGGGACTGAAACGCACACTGACAAATCACGGCCTTCGCAACAGGACGCGGTCGCTGGATCATCTACTGATGCGATGGACCTGGAGTTCGTTTGCTGCTTGCTTCAGCCTCCGATCTCTCACCAGGATTCCGATTATGTTGCCATGAGGCGTGTTTTGCTACTCCGCAAGGGGCAATCCAATCCCTCCGCCATTTCCCATAGAAAAGTATTACTGCTTCTCTCATTCTATCCTTTTCTTATTTATTAATGTAGCATGGTAAAATAGAAAATATTACGAACCCTGATGGAATATTTGAGACCGAGGCCATATTGTATGCATCCAAATTTTGATTACTTGAAGTTTGTTAGGCCTCACTCGACGCCTCATTATGCTGGTTCGAATATGTTAGTTTTTCCATTTTTGGGTGAAGCTTCTTATTTGTAATTACGGCTATAGACGAGGTGTTTGGGAAATTAAGTCCGAATCTTTTATGGGTGAAGGATTGGAGGTGCAATGGTAGAGGATACGTGGCATACCGGAACTTCATCAGACGACCTAGAGATACCAGCCAGCCAAGCACTCCTGGTCACAGGTGGTTAATAAAATTTTATTGGTCTTATATTTACCTTATAATTTTTCCACATATTTCTTTTTTCTCGAAGGTCGGCAATGTTAAATTTCTTGTGTTTTTGCAGTAGTGGTCGAAATTTGTTTGAGACAGACAGCTTCAATTCTAGCAGGGTTGGTAATTCCTAACTTTACACATTATATAATCTTATTTTGTAATTCCTACGGTACCCTCTTTTGGTATCTATTTTTTAATAATCACCGAAAGAAAAATCAAATGTTATATAAAATGATTAAACTGAGTGCTAAGGTGCTACAACAAACAAGTGTGATAATGGTATAGTATCACTAGTAATAGGATAGCAATATTGATGTGCCTTGTGGGAATCAATTCTGACTTCAGTGAAATATTGTAGGATTTAAGGACTAATAGTTTAGGTGTGAGCCATCGGATCAGCTTCAGCTCAACAGCGAGCGATTCTGAACGTCAGTTTCGATTAGGGGAGCCTGCTTATTCATTCATTGGAATGCATTGCATTTTTGACAACTGTAAATTCTCAGGTGTTCTTCTGTACTGAACTTGTTAATGCTGGTTTTAACATTCTCTCATCTTATTCAAAATGGTACAATGAATAGCATATAAAGATTGCCAAATGGTAATGCTTGTCATATTTCAGATGCTTTCCAGGATTGCATATTCTGTTACCATTGCTCCAGGATTTTTAAATATGATATATAATCTGGATTGTGCTGATGAATATTTTCAGTGACAACATTGAAATTTGGTTATATGAGCTCGGATCTGCTTGCCTATGGTGCATCTGATGGCAGTCTGACAATTTGTAAAGTTTCAGAACCAGCATCAGTTCTTCATCAGCTGAAGGGCCATACCAAGGATATCACAGGTAGACTTTGATCATTGATAAATTAAATTTTCAAAAAGTAAGGTCAGAAAAGCACCTCTGCGATTATAAGCATAAGAGTAGAACTAGGGTGTTTCTTAAGCTCACCAAGCCTCTTTGTGAGCTTAATTCAAAAATATATCGGATTGGCTTCAAACAACACATCCAAACTGTTGAACCGATCTACTTCACAAGTGATGCATTTACATGTCAAATTTATAATTTTTCGAACTAATTTAGTATAAAGTCAAGCGGTAAAAAAATGATGAAAAATGAACTCATTAAAATTAACTTATAAATCATCTTTTTTTGACCGCTTGACTTCATACTTAATTAGTTCAAAAATTTAAAAATTTGACATGTAAACGCATCACTCATGAAGTAGATCGGTTTCAACGGTTTGGATGCGTCGTTTGAAGTCAATCCGATAGGTTTTTGAGTTAAGCTCACAAAGGGGCTTTGTGAGCTTAAGAACACCTTAGTTCTACTCTAAGCATAAAGTTAGAGTGACAGAAAATGGTTTAATTATATATTAGAAAGATTAGGTATAGCATATTAAAGATGTACATAATAAAAGAGGAGCCCAGCCATGTTTTGGTCATTTTAATTTTCATGTACAACGAAGAACCAAACATAAAGAACATAAAATTAGATCAGCGTAACTGCTTCACTGGTGCAGTGGATTGGTACTCAGATGATACACATTGTCAGTAAGCTATGTTCCCTGGTTTTGCCTAATTGTTTTCTAATAATGTACAAGAAAGCCCAAAATTGTCAACCAATTGCACAAGAGCCTTCTCTTTATAACTTGTGTACTTTGAAAACAGGCAATGGCCTTTCCGGAAAATAAAATCCAATAAAAGTTGCCTTCTGAAATATCTTAATATAGTTAAAAACTTGTGAATTGGTTGAAGAAAATAAGAGTTAATACAAGTTTAATATGTAAAAGAAAATATTTTCTTTCTTATTCTCTTGAAACCGTTCTCTTTTTCTATATGAAGTATATGCTGACAACATCACAGATTTTGATTTTACATCCAACAACCAGTACCTGGCCTCTTCATCAATGGATAAAACTGTACGTGTTTGGGATGTCTTCAAAGGGAATTGCATAAGAGTTGTCTATGGGGTTTCTTCACAATTATGCATCCGTTTTCATCCGGTATTGTGTGCAACTCAATAAGATAATAGTTGTTACTTGGGATTATTTTGCTAACAGTGGCCACTAGTTATCTGTGTTTTCATAAGAGACCTGTACAAAGAGAGATGAAAAGGGACCCTCATGTTCTTAATTCAAAACTGACCTGAAGAAAATGGATATTAGATGCAAAACTGTATTTGTTTGTTTATTTCTTACCCAATTTTACAAAAGCTGTGAAAAATTTATATAATGGTGGATATTTTCTGCAAAGGAAGAGATAGCTTATGTGTTTTTTTTTTTTTGCATGAGATACATTTCAGTCTTTGGGAACCATAAATTATTATACATATTGATTTTTTTTTTAAGGTAGTATTATACATATTGCTACTTGCCTTCCCTTTTTTATTTAAAAGATGCCCAACTAACTATTCATTCTCACTATTCATTATTTCTCAGGTTAACAACAATTTCCTGTTGGTGGGAAATTCAAACAAAGAAATCAATGTAAATTATCCACCCTTTTTGAATTCATGATCTACTACTGACTTATTGTCGTAGCTTACCACGGAATTAGGATTACTGATTTATTTGATTTTGATATTGCATGTGGGCCTAGGCGATTAACTTTAGCACAGGTAGAGTAATTAGTAAACTCCAATTGGATAATGAAATCACAGCTATGGATAATGATCACACCGGGCTGATTATTTTTGCCGGTGATGCTCAGGTACTGCTTTTACAGGGTTTCATTATATTTAACTTTGGGCAAATTTCACAAATTTATATGTTAGAATTTAAATAATCTTCCTAAAAAATATGTTTCCACATGTGAATTCCCTGTTGCCGCTTTGATAGAAAGAAGAATCTGCTTGTACGGACATAAATCAGTATTAAGACTTGGCCAAAACTGTTCTTTCCTCCCAACTTACCAAAATTTTACTTCTTAAATATTTTCATGAACCCTTGAAAAGGCTCAATACTTATAAATAGCTTTGATGTAATTTGAGGAGATGTAGAAATTCTGGGGGCTAAAATTCTGAATTGCTTGTATCCATTTCATAATGTAATACAGGGATGCATATATACTGTAAGTGTGAACTCGCATTCAGGCTCCATATCCAGAACACACAAGAACAAAAGCATGAGGGGAAAAGCAGCAATTACGACCGTACAGTACCGGACTTTCTCTCTTGTGGCACGATGTCCTGTACTTCTTGTATGTGCCCAAGACGGCAACCTTTCATTTTTCAGGTAATTTTGCATAATTTTACCATTATTATAATTATCATGTACTGTAGAAGAGCTCTGGGCAAGACACATTTGGTACAACCCTTCCATGCAGGGGCGGATCCAGGATATTGGTCAGGGGTAGGCACAAAATATTGACAAAAGTACAATTTTTTTTTCTCCTGGTGAATCGGAGCAGAGTAGTGGATAAGGATCTAAAAAGTCACGGCACGACACCTGGCACACGTGCCGTGACCATTCAAGTGACGTGACCATCTTTCAAAAATTTGACACGGCACGTCACGCGAAAGATTATGAAAAAACTAACCTAAAGTAGGACCGTTAGATCTTGATTGATCTGAATAAACTACCTAAATTATGAAAAAAAACAGTTAAACGTGACCAAACGCGACAAACGTGATCGGTCATGTTTGGACACGTCACGGAGCGACTAACGTGTTGTGACCATTCACGTGCCATGACTATCCTTCCAAATTTGGTCATGTCACGTATAAATCTGACTTGGTCACGGCACGGTTCATATTTAACTCTCTGGTAGCGAACTTCTTTTTTCTCTTGGCAAATCAACGATTTTTCTGAGTGGAGTAGCGAAACGAACTGTGTCTTTTTCTTTCTTTCTTTCTTTTACGCAAATCAATCTGGACTGACTTTCTTTTCCATGCAATTTTCTTCTAATGGGCCGTGAATTAAAACTAGAGGTAGGCACAAGTATAAAGTACCACTGGGTCTAAAAAAAAATTTGAATCCAGTGCCTACCCCTGATCCTCTTTAGGTCCGCCCATGCTTCCAGGTTATGATATGTTGTGTGGAGCAACATGACTGCATGAGATTTTCTGGAATTTTGCATTTGGTCATCTTCTTTCTTCTAACTGGATGTGTCATGTGTAGTGTTGCAATGGAGGCACAAGGTTATTTGACACTTGTATGCGGTCTGAAACTAGCTCCCCGTATCTACAAATTTCGTTCCTCTTTCTGCCCTCTCCTTTCCCTTGAAAAAGGCGAATTTATTGGTATGTTCTTATAAGTTCTTTGTTTTTTTTTTTTTACTTCTGGTTTTCTAGTCCTTTTGTTGTAACTAATGAAGTACTATACTCCCTGAACTGTGTAGTCTCTGGCAGTGAGGATTCAAATGTCTACTTCTATGATTTGACTCGACCAAAGCATTCTTGTGTGAATAAATTGCAGGTGAGTATTACATGATGTGAAAGCCATCAAACTTCATAATCCAATTTTTGCGAAATCATTTTTTTATTATTATTTTGCCTTTTTTCCTATCTAGGGACATGGTGCGCCGGTAATAGGTGTTGCATGGAATCACGGTGAGAATTTACTGGCTTCATCTGATTCAGAGGGTATGGTTATTGTCTGGAAACGTGCAAAGATTGGTTGAAAGTATTTTTGTACCATACAAAAATGCCGTACAGAAAATTTTCTTGTAAATGATACGGATGACTGTATCCTAGGGGAGAAGTAAAACACTATTTTCTGATAGTCAGAGAAATGGAAAGGTGATACAAGTCATATGTAATTTGATTTGTTTGTTTGTTTGTATCATAATTATTGTACTTCCCTATATTTTGCTCTTGAAATACACATTTGTTCTTTGGTTTTTACTGGATCATGCTGCATGCACTTGGATCAGGTATTAGCATTTAGCAATTGTAACTAGACTGATACATAGGAATATTATTTGTAGTCTCTAAATTCTTCACCTTCTAAATAATTTTCAACTGTTTTTAGTCAAGTTTTAGAAGAAAAAATAAATAAATAAATGTGTGTTAGCACAATAGCAAAAGTATATTGAGCAATAATTGTGTATTTTAAGGAATTTTGATAGAGTCTGAAAGATCAAGATTGTTACTAGGCTATTGAAAAATAGTTTTGACTTGTTCAAAATTTTGAGATCAGTTCAATATCTTTGTGCATGTGAATATGATTTTTATATCCTTTAACATTTAGTGGATATAAATAATTTATGTTCCTCACCTAAATTGGGGATCAGATCGTCCAGCTTTCGATCAATCTTTTCCAGATTCTACTCATTATTTATTAAATCTTGTAGTTCAGAGGTAAGTTTAATTGAGAAATGGAAGATGAATTTCTTCATATAGATAAACAAACAAGGAAATATTCTATATGGAGATAAAAAGTCTATTAGATCTTTTCGAGAAAGAAAATTACAAAAGAAGAATTTACTATTTTTAAAGGGTGCCAATGATATTTTTTTTATCCGTTATCTTATTCGTATTATATTTGATAAGACGAATATGGGTAAGGTTTTTATTTCTGTTAGCTTATCGAATATGGATATGGACAGATCTAACATAAAATGAATGGGGTCAATTGATTTCCATATTCAATATGAAAATTTTATACGGTCAACTCCAAGTGTGTTTGATCTCCATAGGTTGAAAGTTTTGTTTCTGCCTTTGAATATGGATAAGATTTTTTTCGTTAGCTTAACATATAAAAATACATAAAGACTATTTTGTAAATGTTACTTTGTTTGAATTATAAAAAGTAAAATTATATATATAGAAATATAAATTTATATGTGGACGATGCATGATATGATATAGTTTTATTCGTGATTCAAATATGCATAATATAACATTAACTTTAACTTTATTCATATATTTTTCTCTTCCCTTCTCTTGTTTTGAAAAATATTTCATTATAGCACAATAGAGGTGCCAATAGCACTCTTGTGTTTATTCGATTCATATTGTAATCGATAAGACAACGATAAATATTTTTTTTTTTGTTAAGTGATCGAATTTATAAAAATAAATTTATATGTGAACGATGTATGATATAATATAGTTTTTTGTTATTCAAATATGAATAATATAACATTAAATATGAATAATTTTTTTTGTTATTAATTTAATAATATGAATAATTTTTTTTCCGTTAACTTATCAAATTTAAATATGAATAGTTTTTTGTTATTAATTTAATAATATGAATTTCAAAATGCTTTAACCCAATTCGTATCAATTTTCAAAATCTATGACACCTGAACACAGAGCCCAGTTTATACTTACCTACTTCCTTAACAACTGTACTACTGTACTCTCAATTATAAGTTCCAACTTAGCTTTTTTTTTTTTTTTTACAACAGTATACGCTCATCGGACGAACAGAGTACCGTCAAATAATTAATCAAAAATAATTAAAATAATCAGCCGATTAGTCGAAAAAATCAGTAATAGTTTGATCGCTATGACTAATATTAATCGAATTAAACAATCATTTTTTACAACACTAGTTTTTTAAGGACAATAATATTGTTTTCTCAAGTCTTTAAATGACCTTCATTTTCAAGTTTCAACGTTTCATCATCAGCGGTTCATCTTTTTTTTAGAGATTAGGGTTTTGACTGATAACACAACACCTACATTACACCCTCTCACACACAAACCATTTATTACTGAATTCACATCACCTCGGGTTATGAATTCAGATCCAGCGAAGTAACTCAATTTTTGGATTTTGAATCGAGACCGTCCGATTCGAATCCGCGAAATTCCATCCCCGAAGTGAGCGCACATATCCCGACGACGAATTCAAATTCCGAAACAATCTCGAGCGACAAATTCGAATCGGACGGTCTCAATCCAAAACCCAAAAATTGAGTTACTTTAGGGGATCCGGAACCCCCAGGTTACCTGACTCAAACAAATTGCGATCGGACAGTTGTTTTAACATGGCATGAATCTCAAAACAGACTTCTTACAGTTTCAATAGGCACCGAATTGAAGTTGGCCCAGATAGAATTAATCTGGGCCGCCGTCCGTTACAATTTTGCTTGAGTCAGGTACCCGGGAGGATACGGATCCCCATTTACTGGTCTCATCGCCGATACTCCCGAAGCGTGTACATAAATAAACAAAGAGAAGAAACAACCAAACAAAAAGTATATACAAATAAACAAAGGAAAAAAGAAAAGAAATTACAAGCAGAGATCTCCTTCCACCCCGCTCCCCCCTCCCTTCTCTCCCGCTCTCTCCTTCTTGAGAGAGCAATGATGGACTTGGATCCAAAGCAATACGAGCAAGTGGTGCGTCTCCTTCCTGTCTCTGTTTATTTTTCTTACATACCACTTTCTTAGAAAATCTTAGCTGAATTTGGTAATTGAGGCTGCGAAATTCCATTTCCCTGGAAAAATAATTAACTTTAGCTCGTTAATTGTTGTAGATATTTTCTATTTTGTTGCATTCCAGTTACTCAGCTTCTGTTTAGTTGAATTTCTAGCTGTTATCGAGTAACATATGTTCTGTTTGTTGAGCTTGAGGCTTTTACTGATTCAGTGGAGAAAGGAACGAAATTTTGGTTTTGTGCTTGAATTACCAACATTGAAACAAGGTAAGTTTAGGGTTCTGACTTCTGAATGCACTTGATAGAATTTTTATAAAGCACTTCAACTTTTCATTTTCTCTCTATTGAGGAGCAGAATTCTCCTTGTGAACTTCTTCATTTTGGAAAAAAAAGGAGAGAAAAGGGTTCCTGCTCCTGTTTCAAATTGAAAAGAAACAGGTGCAAGGGTTTCTTTACAACGGACACAATTAAGCCTAATTAACCCTTTACCATTAATTGGAAGCTTCTTCTATGTCCAAACTTTTCCAACAAAAGCCGTAATAAACATTCCATACCATAACCAACTTTGTTAGAAAACCAATAACTTGTGCAGAATAGACTCTGAATTAATAGAAAGCCTGTGTACACTCACAAATTGACAGCAACTTGGATATTTAGAAACAGCTACAAGCATTTCTTTACAATGATAATTGGAAGCTTCTTCTATCTCCAAACTTTCCCAATAAAAATCCGCAATAAACATTCCATACTATAACCAACTTTGTTAGAAAACCACTAATTTATGCAGGATTGACTCTGAATTAATAAAGCCCGTGAACACTCATTTGATGGAAACTAAGATATTTAAAAGAATAGAACTCCTAAACACTTCATATCAGCTTCTATTGTTACTTCATCCCTGAAATCATCTTGAGGTGCTTGCTTCGTTGCTCCCTTCACCAGCTCCATTGGTAGCGCTTCTCCTGCTGACATTGGCATTCCTACTGGTGGTATAGTGGTGAATTTCTCATCTCTTCTGTCTTAGCATGGATCAGCAGTAGTGGTAGCAGCTTTGCTGAGTACACCTGTCATCACTTACAATCACTATCTATACCTAATTAATGTTTAAGAGAGATTATTAGTCCTTTCGTAGCTCTAAGCTTCTATTACTAAGTATAACTTGGATAAAACACCTGTTCATTTCCGCCCAAATACCCAAAACTTGATACATAACCAAATTTTCCAAAAGAATGGTTCCTGTCAATGTTTAACTAGAGAGATTATTAGTCCTTCTGTAAATCATAACTTGTTCATTTCCTCCCAAATAAGTGACACATAACAATTTGTCAAAACAACGGCTCCTATTACCTCTGAATTGTCAGTAAATTGCCATAGTTCATAAGCTAGAACAGAATGGGCTGGTAAGCTGCACATACCATAAAAAGTTGATCAATAGATCCACCTGATGATAAATTAGATAATTAGGGTGCCTATACCATATCTATTAAAAAAGTTTATCAATAGATCCACCTGACAATAAATTAGATAATTAGGGTGCCTATACCATATTTATTTCAGCTAAATGTCTTTAGCCAAAATCTTAACCTTTGTGGTCAACACCAACAAGCTCTAACTTGTGGAGCTGCTTTGCAGTTCCAAATTTGACCTATATTGTTGTTACTAGTACCTCCTAAATTGAGCCAATGAGAAGATTTCAAAGTTAACCTTGCTATTGCTTATCTGAGACTGAATCTGAAATCCTTTTAGACAGTCATAGTGTTGTTAACAAGGCTTAAGAAAACCTAGCTACTCTCAGGCTTTCTCCTTGTTGTTTTTTTTTCTGAAAAATTTTTGATAGTACTAAGCTAATTACAGAATCTTCGCGATGATGATGTGCGGAACATTGTGTGGTCATATCTGGTGCATAATTGTTATAAAGAGACGGCCAATGCATTTCTCTCCACCGCAGGAATTAAGAACTCTAGTGAACCTATGTTGGACATGGACGCAAGGAAGCGTAAGTCCTTATAGTTAGTTTATTAGAATGTACTCTGTTAAGATAATTAGGGTCTTCTTTTGAGGTTTTCTGAAAGAAAAAGAAAAGTATAAGAACTTTTAAAGTGGTTATACTTTCTTCTGTAAATGTGGGAAAAAAGTTGACAGTTTTGGTAAAATAGAAAGAGTACATTGTTAAGTACTTCAGGATACCTATAATAGAGTTGAGAATTACAGTAGATAGTGTTGATTTTCAGCACACTGGCATATGTTCCAACTAACGTCTACTGAGACTTTGTTTTTTCAAGAACAGTAGGGTTGGATGATGGTAATTGATTTGTTCTCTTCTTACCATCCTTTTTCTGATTACTTCAGCAAATAAAAGTTCGTCCTCTGGCTGAAGGTGAATGAAGATTAAAAAAAGAACCAGATAATGCATTTTATATAAAGTAGTAAATAGTCTACATAAGTATTAAGTGAAAAATCAATATCAATAATGGGAAGTCCTAAAATATTCTAGGGTTTTTAGGAGTAATGATTGTGATATCTTCTTCCAGATACCTTTCTTTGAATTTTATAATTGGGCATTGGAATGTTCTTTTTCAGTGATTTTACAACATGTGCAAGAGGGGAAGGTATTAAATGCTATAGAAATGACAGAGCAGCTGGCACCAAAATTACTTGAGTCAAACATGGATTTGCACTTTGACCTTTTAACTCTTCATTTTATTGATCTTATCCGCACTCGAAAATGGTGAGGAATTGGCTATTTTACAATTTTATTATGGAAGGATTCAAGTTCTTTGGTTATGCTTATATTTTCTCTAATCCAGTGGCGAGGCCTTGGAGTTCGGTCAAAAGAAGTTGATTGGCTTTGGAAAGGTTCAAAAGTATATTGAGAAAATGGAGGTACATTTCCAACGTTTGTATGCTTTACCGATCATATCGGTACATGGCAGACTAGTTTGGTACATGGTCAACTACTACTGGTTGCCTTTCACATTCTATTGACCAGGGTGCAAGGGTTGATTTCTAAGCTCCAAAAATATCGTACTAAAAATCCAATGGAAATATTTAATTGGTTTGGTTGTGATGATAGCCATATATTACTTTAATTATCACATTATGTATTTCTTCTAACATGAAAAATAAATAGGATGTGATGGCATTAATGGCGTACGAAGACCCAGAGAAATCACCTATGTTCCATTTGTTGAGTTTAGAATACCGTCAGAGTGTTGCTGATGGTCTCAATCAAGCTATTTTAGGTACATAGTAGTTATTATTTTTGACTCATTTTTTTGAGGTAAATGTAACATGTAACATCCTATATATTTCAATTTATCATTTGTATGCTTTTACTTCTCTTTATATGCATCTGATATTTCCTTCTCTATTTACTATTTGGACCATAAACTTAGCCTCTATTTTTCCTATGTTTATCTTGTGGCAATATAACCTTCATTAGAGCATTCTAACATGCCTGCCCATTCGGAACTGGAAAGGTTAGCACAACAAGCAACTGTGGTTAGACAATATCTTCATGAGTTTGACAAGGTGAACATCTCTTATTGTTGTTTTCTTTCCTTTTTTTTCTTCTGATGTATATGAGGTAATCAATTTCACTCTGCTTCTTTACCGCACTTTAACAGGATTCACATCCACCATTTTCACTGAAGGCATTTGTGAATAAATAATTGGGAGGTAATGAGCTCAAGACATTGGTGGTACCATGTTGCGTGTTTGGCCTTGTCTGGTTCTGAAGGTATTGAATTATGATTCAATCTTTCAGTGGTGCAAGTAGCAAAAGGCTAATACATGATTACTGAATGGTCCAAACGGTTGTTAGAAGATTGTAGGTTAAATGATTTACTCCTTTGTTTTTCTTATTCATGGACTCCAGTTGTAGTTGGCCTTTTATGGCCTAATTTGTATATAGATAATTTAGTGAATTGCTTGATTTATAATTGTATGTGTATTTGAGATGATGGCGAAGCTGTGTGTGTATCCATGACCTTTATTTAGTTTCTGGTTTTTCGCATTGTTGTCCCAAGTCTATGAAACTGAAATGTCGAAGCTTTCAAATTACAATTAGGGGGATAACTAGACAATGTTTATTTTCTTGACAATGATTTTTCAAAAAGTTCCAATAAAATTATAAATTAAAAAGTAAATATATGAATATGATATTGGACATGGACAATCTAAGAACTAAATTTTTATGTAATTTAAGAATTGTTTAATGATGCAATAAAGACAGTTAACTAGACTGTCGAAATTTAAGTCACTTAGTGCATAATGAAATATGTATTAAACTTCATTATTTTCATAGACATGATTTGTGAATAATATAGATTATGAATATAATATTTAATTTTTAATTTATTTATGAAAATTATTAAGATTGTCAATATAAAAAAGTGTCAGGGATCCTTCCTCAATTACAACTATAACAATTATCAAGACAGGTATAAATTGCTACTTCAGCTCAGTTAACAGTTGACAGAATTTGTTTTCACTACTCAAGAGTCAAGTGTTCGTTGGTATTGTATTTTAAAAAATATATAACAATCTATTTAGTTTGAATTGTTGAGGGGTGAATTATAAAATCCATCAATGTTTGTAAAAAATTGGACGAATTTCATGTGCTAAAAAATGCAAATGTCTGCTTGTTTTGTTTTTCAAGTGGTGCCGTTCATTTTTCTGGCATCAGTTGAAGAGAGACAAATGTGTGATCCGTCAAATGGTTAGAAATTCTCTTTATCTTTTGTTCTTCTTTTTAAAACAAGCACCATACACGAACCAAATTCTCCATATAAAAGGAGTTCGTAGTTCTTTTAATTTCCATCGTTAACAATAGATTCTCTTTCAGGTGGAAAACATTTAAGTTATGAATACTTGCTTTCTTTTTGTCAAAATCACATTAGAATCAAGTTCCAGCATTGATAATGACTAGTGATCATGACAGTGCACATAATATTCCTGCTTTGCAACACTCTAAACTAATAGCTCTTCTATATTAATGAGAAAACTAGCCTCTTCTTTTGTGAACTAGCTACACTTTTATCCATATCAAATCTCAGATCTGAATCCATCAAAAGCATCGATTTACTCTCAAGTCTTTTTTGTAAGTATGAAGAGCAGCTATGAGAACAATACAATAGTGACTAATGGTTATGCAAGTGAAGGATTTGGTGGTAGTTCTCTTGCAAATATGCATAATAGAGTATGTAATAGCAGATTACATTTGTTTTGAAAATTTAGTTTAATTTGCTTTTGATGTACTTCTCTTTTTGTTTATAAGTGAGGCATTTCTAAACCTATTGAGCTAGAATGTTATATACAATGTTAAATCTCCCAAAAGAGTCATAATAAATTCTAATTCAATCAGAAATAAACTGAAAAACAAGTTCAAATTGCAGAACTGACAATTAACTGAATTTTAATTTGGGCATTTTCAGATGCTGTCGTTTCCTAGTTATATGGGAGAAGGTGGATCGATAACTATCGGGACTCCTATTACATACGGCCCTTGGGGCGGTAGTGGTGGTACGATATTTGATGATGGCATGTACACAGGTATAAGACAAATTAATCTGACACGTGCATCTGGAATATGTTCGATTAAGATTCTGTATGACAGAAATGGTCAAGCTGTCTGGGGAAATAAGCACGGGTACAATGGTACAGTCGGGATATCTGACAAGGTATGCCGATGTTACAAGAATTCAATTTTATTGCTTTTATTCGTGATGTGTATAGTGATGTTTTTACAAAC
Source organism: Carex parvula (assembly GCA_025461045.1). Lineage (NCBI taxonomy): Eukaryota > Viridiplantae > Streptophyta > Magnoliopsida > Poales > Cyperaceae > Carex > Carex parvula. The sequence continues at coordinate 18,864 of JAJGRW010003232.1, forward strand.
ATTTTCGCTGTAGATAAAATTTGATTTTCCAACGGAGATATTAACACACATAACTGGCTATTTCGGCAACACAATGTTGATGGGTCCCACAGTGATAAAATCGCTCACATTTCACACTACAAAGACGGTACATGGTCCCTATGGCGATGAGTATGGTACCTTTTTCTCATCTTGCTTGACCGAGGGTCGGGTCGTTGGTTTTCATGGCCGCGAGGGTTGGTATATGGATGGTATAGGGGTTCATATCCTGGAGGGCAAGGTCTTGGTACAACAAGTAAACGGTGGTACAGACCAAAGACAGATTTCACGCGATATTTCAGGCGACTCCAACAAGTTTGCTCTTGCCCTGAGAAAGGGAGGAGATGAGGTGATTGGTTATAATCAACGACAAAAATCTAAAAAAAATCTTCTCATAGAAGTTCCAAAGTTTAATATTCTTTGTTATGCCAATTTCAATTTGGAGCTGCTGGACATGTTTTTCAGGTGACTTATGGTGTGCTGAAAGAACCAGTGCCGATAGGGCCGGGGCCTTGGGGAGGAGATGGTGGTAAGCCATGGGATGATGGGGTTTATACAGGAATTAAGCAAATATTAATTACAAGAGGCAAGTTTATCCACTCCATTCAAATCGAGTATGATCGCAGCGGGCAATCTGTATGGTCTTCAAGACATGGAGGCACCGGAGAATTCTCTCATAGAGTAAGTGAAAATCATTTTATATGGTTTGAAAAAAAAAAAAACACGATTCATCTATACATGCATATACCTTCTAAACATTGGTATTTTCCTTAATCAAATCTTCCTTTTAAGAGGTTAAGTGGATAAGAGCCCTGCCTTTAGTACAAGCATCTCCTTATTAGTGGAACATTTCCTTTTAGAACGAAACTATTTACGTATAATGTGAGTTTAGTATGACTAATTTGAGCTTAAAATGCCGTGCTTTGTTCCATATCGACCAACCTAAAAATCTAAAAGTCTCAGACTAAAAGATGATCTTCTATGCCTAATACTCCACAGATCAAATTCGACTACCCGAATGAGGTGCTGAATTGCGTAACAGGCTACTACAATACAAATCCCAATGAGGGGCCTGTTGCCTTGAGATCAATATCTCTATACAGTAGTAGGGGGAAATATGGCCCGTTCGGTGAAGAGGTCGGGACGTACTTCACCTCAGGCACAACCGAAGGGAAGGTGGTTGGGTTTCATGGCCGAAGCGGGTTAAATCTCGATGCAATCGGAGTTCACATGCAACACTGGCTTGGCGAGAGAAGATCCACTACAAAATCCATTCTCTCCAAGTATTTATTCTGATTTGAAGAAGGAACCAAGGACTTCTTTACCTATTATCATATTATATATCAATGGCGTGAATGTGTGTACTCCCAGAGCCTAATAATGAGAATGAGAGTCTTTTACATAGCATTTTTGCACCTTACCGCTTGCGAATTATGAACATTGTTCTTTGCTTTGTTAAATGATAAATAGTCCATGTTTGGCTACTAAAATGATAAATAGCTTGTGTACCCATGACTTTTTTATTTTGACAGCAAGCAATTTCTTGCGAGTAACATTTGTTCCCTGAAAAATTTATATATATATATATTTTTTGGGTCACAAAGAATTTCCCGACATATAAATGTATTTTAAAATCATTCGATCTATATTAAGATTCGCGTGAACAATTTTAAAATACATGCATATCCATTATCTGTCATCGGACCGGAATTCACATCTTCTGAGATATCTCATATGTTGCGTGACTTTTCGGAAAATCACAACCGTTCAAATACATTCTGCACGAATCTCAAAGCTCAAATAATACTAGTCCCCTGCGCTATTCCCGAATAAGCACCGGACACATGGGTCACACAAACTATGAGATATCTCATACATACGCACACCATCAGACGGCCCATTTGAAAATTGTCATATTGGGCCCAACCTAAATCTTTTGGGCCGAACAATTATGGTATAGGTTTGTGTACCCATGTCTTCTGGGTTGGGCCGCAATCGCATCTCCATCCATCATAATTTTAATCGAATAATAATAAATCTCCTAATCAGCTTATATGTCTGAGAAATTCTTCATTTTAATTGTTTTAGTTGAAACTAGAAACGTATCCCAATTTTTTTTTTTTTTTTTTGGATCGACTCCAATTAAAATGATCCTAATTCTAGTTGATGCCGTGTTAAACGATATATATTTATAGTATTAATGATAGATATCATATCGCTGCCTTCTTTGTTAGATCTCAGAAAAGCTTCATGGTTGATCAACCATGGCAAAACTTATAGCATTGTGGATCTATTTTGTAATACTGACACTAAATATAATATTAACTTTGTGAATCTATAAATCCTAATAATCTCCCTCCCCAGAAAAATTCTCTATAAATCCTTGAGCATAATAAAACATGATCATGAAAATATAGTTATAAAAAAATAATTTAAACAATATATTCATGAGAAATGTCAATCCTTTTGTGACATAGATGCTCCCTGATTTTTTTAAGGGTAATTATATCTTCCCCTATCTATCCATCCCTTCATCCCCCAACTAACTAACTATATTTTCTAACTAACTTTATAAATTCTAACTACCTAATGGCCCTACAAATTAATTATCCAATTTTCTCCATTTATTTCTTTCCTCTTTCTCCCTCCCTCTCCCACCTCTCCCACCTCTCCCTCTCCACCTCCGCCCGCCTCTCCCACCTCTCCCTCTGCGCCTCCGCCCGCCTCTCCCACCTCTCCCTCTCGGCCTCTGCCTCCCTCTCCCACCTCCACCTCCGTCTATCACCTCCGTCTCCCACCTCCCACCTCCGCCTCCTCTCTCTCCCACCTCCGCCTCCGCCGGGTTAGATCCATCACTGTCGACCGCCGGGTCAGATCCGCCTCCGCCGGGTCAGATCCGAGTTATTTGCAAAGAACAAAGCTTCATTAATGGTGAATTAGACCAGTGCGTACTAAGTACATATGGATGAATACTTAATATTTTAGAGATGAATACTTCAACGTTTATGGATGAATACTTAATATCTTAGGCATAAATACTTTAACTTATATGTATGAATACTTGATATCTTATGGATGAATACTTTTTATTTGTTTGGTATGCACATATGTTTGTAATACTCTTGGTACAACTATTTACACTTACACGATGAGGATGAATACTTGCTTAATGCGGGATGAATACTTGCATGACGAGGTGTGAATACTTGTGCAACGGACAACTCGAAAGTATGTCATCATGGATCTCATTTGAAAGAGAAAATTGTGTAGAAGACGGTGGTGGTTTTAGATTTGCAAAATTCCTCACAGATCGTCAGAAATATTGGTTAGCTTGAACAGAGAAAAAAAAAACCATCTCAAAAAATGTGTAAAAGATGAGTGATTGATGTGTCCAAATATATTTCTATTGCAAAGATGAATACATTTATATAGATGGATGAATGCTAGTTGTGTTACAGATGAATACTTTTTTTGCAAATTTCTAAAATGAGCTGAAGGTAGTTAGAAGTCCCCCACTTAATTAATGCGCTGACGGTTATGCGGTCCCCCACTTAATTAATGCTCCGACAGTTGTGCGGTCCCCCACACATATTGTTTGTCTCCTACTTTCTTGTTGTAATATATCCAAATATGTTTATATTGTAAATGTGAATACATTCATATAGATGGATGAATACTAGTTGTGCTACATATGAATACTTCTGCAAATTCCTAAAATACACTGATAGTTATGCAACTGACAGTTAATTAATGCAACTGACGGGGGATGAAACGGGAGATTGTTCACGGGAGAGAGCTAGGCGGACCCTTTTTTTAATTATAATCGGCAAAAAAAAAAAGGTGATATAAATTTGCGTATCTTTCTTGGTATCCCCAAATAAAGCCAGATATTACTGGACCACAAAATATAGAAGTTAGGATTTAGGACAGGGTGGGCTGAATCTACTTTTGGATGGCAGCTTTATACATGCAATATTATCTCGTGAAAATTGTGCTCAAATTGCTGTTGATCGACTCTTTTGAATTTTTGTAGAAAAAAAGAATACAGAAATATCACCCGCATTGACCCCAAAATTTGGTACGGTTGGGTCTCAACCAAAATCTAATATTAAAAGAGTGAGGCTATACTACTATGCATCATAGTCACATAATTCGTGTATAATTCGTTTTTTCGACGTAACCGAACTGAACTCTAAATAAAATGCAGAAAAACATATAATACGTTTTATTCGCGTATAAAACGCGAGTTGACGAATTATTCACGATAAAAATGCGAAAAAAAAAATTGAATTTTTTTTCAAACTTTTTTTTTTTACGGTTTTTTTGGTTTTTTTTTTCTTCCTTGTTGTACCGAATCATTCCCGAATTATACCCGAATTATACCCGAATCACGAATTTTTGACCTCGCCGAACCGAACTCGAACTTTTGATTTGTCACTATGCTTTCGGTTTGGAAGTCTTAACGATCAATTTAAACCGTTCAACATGTTCTTCATATGAATATGTACTTGTCAAGTAAATTTTATACTTTGTAGAATTTTTGTACTATTTTTTTAAATGGGTAGAAAATCACTTGATCTGAAAATAAAAAAAAAATAGTAAGAAACTTATAAAAAAAAATGTAAAATTTAGTTTACAAGTACATAATGATATGGAGACCATATTAAACGGTTTAGATGTCCGTTAGGATTTTAAAAACAAAAATATTGATTCATAGTACAGATCAATCCGTGCTATGCATAGTATAGCCTCACTCGTATTAAAATATGACATATATGACAAGTAGAATGACTAATTGACTTTAAAAGATGAATTTAGACTGTTGAAATGGATTTATTTTATTAGTGATGTATTTACATATAAAATTTATAAATTTTTAAACTAATTTAATATTATATTAAGCAGTCAAAAGAAAAAAAATTAAGAAAATTTTAATGCATTCAACTCAAATATATAT
>JAJGRW010003233.1:0-36986 GCA_025461045.1 Carex parvula
AGTTGTCCTTTATTAATTATTAATGACTCGAGAACAGAGTCGTTCATCATGTGTATGGATACCACACATGACTCACTTAATTACTAGAGGCAGAGGCAGAGGCAGAGTTGACATTTTTATTAATATCCAAAGTTTAATATAAATTAATTAATATACCCAGATCCGTTGGAAAGTTATAAAAATATCCGTACCGGTCATTTTCTAGCCGGTACCCAATATAATCCATTATCGGCCGGAAAATGGCTGGTACCCAAATTTTTTTTTTATACAGTATCGGCCATTTTCTGAAAAAATGGCCGGTACTTAATTTTTTTTTTTTTAGCATAGTTGGCTAGAAGAAAAAGTCGTAGGAAACTCGGATTGAAGTTTGCACTCGGTTTGGTTAAGATCAAACAAATGTATTTGGTTGGATGCGTGTGTTACATCGGTTGCATGCGTGTGTTACATCAGTTGCATGTATCGGTGCATCATTGATGTTTTTGCAATGAAACATCGATGTTTTATTAGCCGGGTAGTGCTAAAAAAACATCGGTGCGTCGCTGATATTTTTCTAATGAAACATCGATGTTTTATTAGACTTAGCATTGGCAATTAAGCAGGGTATTGCTAAAAAAATATCGGTGTGTCGCTGATGTTTTTGCAATGAAACATCGATGCACTTCTGCCTGTTGTTAGGCCGTGCATAAAGCATCGGTACTCAATTTTAGGATGCTGGTTATTGTCAAATTAAATTCACTAGCCGCATGCTAACACTAAACTTTAGTGTCATACGACATTGTCAAAAACATCGATGATGCACCGACACATGCAACCGATGTAACACACTGAGTGCACCGATAAATGCAACCGATGATGCACCGATTCATGCACCGATAAATGCATTTGTTTGATCTTAGCCAAATCGAGTGCAAACTTCAATCCGAGTTTCCTACGACTTTTTCTTCTAGCCAACTACGTAATGCCCATCCTTAAAAAAAAAAAAAAAATTAAGTACCAACCAGAAAATGGCTAGTACTGTATAAAAAAAAATTTGGGTACCGGCCATTTTCTAGCCAGTAATGGATTAAATTGGGTACCGACTAGTAAAATGGCCGGTACGGATATTTTTATAACTTCCCAACGGATCTGGATATATTAATTAATTTCTATTAAACTTTGGATATTAGTAAAAATGTCTGGAGGCAGAGGCAGAGCGACAAAGAAAAATAGGATATGCATGGTTGTATAATTGTTTTAACACAAGCATATTTTTATAATTTAAAAAAAAAATCATGGCAATTTTTTTTTATGAGCTAGAGTAGACAAGTGCCACTAGGAAGTAAGGAAGGTTAATGTACTTAACATTATCTAATAATGTTATTGTGTGGAATTTTATTAATGTACTAACATCCGTGCTCACATGTTGATTGCCGTGACCGTGAGTATGCATGCGATGTGTTTTATTTATTTTATATATTTTTTATGTACTTTTGGAATGTTTTGGCCATTAATCAAATACCAATTAAACTGAATTATCAATTTTTCAGATTGCTTGATTAATCAATTTTATTACATCAAATTCAATATATTATCTATGTAAATCATAAAGAACATACTATAATTTGATTTTTCTTTCTGAATTTAAAATTGTTATCTTGGTTATTAATTTTTTTATTATTAATATACCTTATCACGGCCATTCACTTTAAATATCCATAATCTTTTATATGAAAAACATTGTCTTAATCGTATTGATAATTTTTTTTAGCGTAGTTAGGTCCTAGCGTGCTAATCTATTGTACTCGTTTGCAGTTTTCCGAAAAGATTATTTAAAATTTTGTTCAGTTTCATCACTAATCTCCAAGCATTGCCTTCATAACATTCTTCTTTCGTATATTCTAGGATAATATATATATATATATAGAGAGAGAGAGAGAGGGGGGGCTAATATCAAAACGTTTGCACCCAGGCCCTCATTCAACCAAATCGTTTTTGGATTTTCAAAGTCCAAACGGTCGATCTAAACCATTAGATGTGATCTCTATTTTAAAATCTGCTTGGAGACCAAATTTTACATTTTTTGGAATTTTTTTATTATTTGTTAAGCCACTTTGAAAATTGCTGATCACATGGTCCAGAATTTAGTTGCACTGTTTTTACTGTTCACCCGGATCAGCAATTTTCAAAGTGGCTTAACAAATAATAAAAAAATTCAAAAAAATGTAAAATTTGGTCTCCAAGCAGATTTTAATATAGATTGAATATCTAACGGTTTGAATATCTGTAATTTACCAGAAAAAGGTGGGTAACACTTGTATAGTAATCGAGTTGCTTGCCAAAGGTGAAGTAACCACCGAAATAAAAACAAAAGAGGCATGCTTGTGCAGAACGCAGTTTTTTACATTTTTTTCTGTAAAATTAGCGAACAGGCTTTGTACCAGAATAAAAGCTACCAAATTTCCAAGGAGAAACAGCGCAGCTTTGTGCTGAAAACGATAGTTCCTTGCAAGTTGCATGCATTGTGAGGGGTATTAAAATAGGTCTATGCACTAAAATATGGAATCTCTAAAGAAACAACAATTAATATTTAGCATTTCGATGGCAGAGAGTTCTCGCTGCGACAAAAGATACGAGAAAGAGCATATGAACTTGCGAGAAACACTGAAACACCTGTTATTTTCACTCCATTGCATCGGCCAAAAACAATAAAAATATGATAACCGCTATCATACATGAGGGACAAAGAAATCACAGAGACCAGTGCCATTAACAGAGTATTTTTTTAGCATATAAAGGGACATTTTGGTGTGCCAGTGGTGGTCACGCCTTTCCGACCTGAAAAACTGTACACCACCCCGGCCAATTTGAGTCATCTTGCTGACCCGTTTCACGAAGAGGAGATCAAGATAGCGGTTATGGGTCTTGCCAAAGGAAAGGCATCGGAACCGGATGACTTACCCAATGAATTTATTCAAACTTATTGGGAAGATCTCAAGGGCGAAATTCTGAAAACAATGGAGGATTTCTACCACAACAGAGCTGACCTAAAGATAGCCAATCGGGCTAATGTGGTTATGATACAGAAGAATGATTCGCCTACATGTGTACACGATTATCGTCCCATAAGTATCATCAATTTGGTACCTAAGATATGTTGGAACTTGAGTTCTTTAAACTCAAAATAATGTTAAAATTTCCGTTTATAATATTTTAAAAAGTTACGGACTAAACTGAAAATTTTGTTATATATACTTAACCTCCAATGCTATTCTCCGTTTTTATCTCAAAATGAATGAAGATCCGTTTTCTTTTTATAAATAACGCTCTAATCAATTAATTTATTTTCTTAATTATTAGTTAATTTCCTAATGACCGTTTAGATATCCTTACAGTACATCCTTCGAAGGTATCTTTATGATGCGTTTTTCTTTTCCTTTTTAATCCATTTTCTTATTTTATTATTATCTAATCAAAATAAATTGCTATATAATAAGTGTATTGAATCTCAAAACGGGTTCTTACTCTTTCAAAAAAATACAAACAATTGATTTGCTCTCCATCTTTCCATTCGAAAGAAAAAAGCAAAATATATTTTATCTCCCATATGATTCTTTCATTTATTTCAATTATCAAATTATGATCCTTGATGGATATTGTGGAGTTATCGTCAGTTGCTTCCATGGTGTGCCTAAGGAGCAACAACCCCGGATTATCTTGGTTGTGGTTCCATCTTGCACGATGAGACGGAATACGCTTAAGGACAGTGCTTCGCACAATCCGGATAACTCTATTTCAATTTGATTTATTTTAATTAATTCATAACTATCCGAATATTTTGAAAATTTATCCCAACAATCTTAAGCGTAATTCTGTGATTCAGTAAAATATTATAGATTAATTATATTATTTGTAGTTCCAATGAACTGAGTTTAATTTTGATTTTATAGATAGTATCTGTTTACTCCATTAATCTGGTAGTGATGGGAATATATGAAGCATGAACTACCTGACCAACGAAATTTAACCATGAAATAATGAAATAAATAACAGGCTACAATACCTTTAATAAAATTACAACGTAACAATTCATGTTGTAATATGAAATTTCTTAATAGATTCAAAAATCTGAAATTAAATTCGGTCATTTTTAATTAATTAAGTAGCATTTAGATTAGTTAAGTTTTATATGTGCACCGAATTTAATTATATGATCCCAATTATTCTGATAGGATTTCTAACAATTTGATTTTGTGATATATTTAGTCATTAACTTGATTAAATTATAATTGGAAAAATTGAGAAATTTGATCATTACTATTATTAAGTTATTATTCAATTTCTAACTGAAAAAATTTAATTTATATCAAATGAGAATGCAAAAATTATGATGAGACGCATGTAAGATCTCTCTGTTTTGGGATGCAAATAGAAATAATAAAACAATAGATTAAATCCAAAGAGCTATCATCTGTTTAATAAAAAGCATCCATTTCTGATTATTACTTGTGATTATTCAATTCATCCCTAACAGAAGTTAGTAATGCTCCCTCTTATTTCATTCAATTTTTCTCCACCAGAGAATAAATAAATAAATATAATCATATGTTATATTCTCAGTTTCATTCATCTACAATAACATCGGATTCTAATAAATAAATGGGAAATTAAATTTCGGATTTTAATTGATCCAGATCTTTATGTTTAGATCTCTATTAAATCTTGCTTAGGAGTAAGAATAAAAAATATTAAACAAAATCCATTGACAATTAAATTTGATTTGCTTATCATCGGTTTATATGAAGTATTAATTTGCTAATTAAGTTAATATTCTGAATTTCACCAATAAAATTTAGAATCTGATTTTCTGAAAAAAAAAAAAAAGAGAATGAAATATACATATTGAGTAAATATCTAAGTATTGTCACTTTAATATATTTAGTAATTAGTAATTGGACTTATTTGAAATAAAAATAAATTTAAGGCTATCAGCAAATAAATATCTAGGGTCATCAGTGAAAAAATAACCATTTGGGTCCACCTAGCTATCCCCGTAACCTTTCCCCATTTCTTCCCCCAGTCATTAACTGCTAACTACTTGGGGGGACCACTTACTATTTGGGGACTTAATATTTGAAATATTTTACAACTAGCGCGCGCAAGTATTCATATATAATACATCAAGTATTCACCCTAAGATATCAAGTATGTAAAAAAAAACTGGACACATCACTCACCCATCTTTTACACATTTTTAGAGTGGTTTTTTTTCTCCGTTCAATCTAATCAATATTTCTGACGATCTGTGAGAAATTTTGCAAATCTTAAACCACGAACGTCTTCTACATAATTTTCTCTTTCAAATGAGATCCATAATGACATACTTTCGAGTTGTCTGCTGCACAAGTATTCATATACTTTGAAATATTTATACCTAAGATATCAAGTATTCATTCATACACGTTGAAGTATTCATACATAAGATATCAACTATTCATACATATACGTTGAAGTATTTATACCCAAGATATTAAGTATCATTCATACACATTGAAGATTCATATCTAAGACATCAAGTATTCATTCATACACCTCTAATTTTTTCAAAATTTGTTTTTCTGTCATTTCTTAGTACTTAGTACGCAATGGCCTAATTCACCATTAATGAAACTTTGTTATTTGCAAATAACTCGCTACTGCATGAGGAAGAGGAACATAGACACGATGAATCTGATCCGGCGGTTGACAGTGATGGATCTGACCCGGCAGAGACGTACTTGATTGGGATGGAGTGATGGAGGCGGAGGTGGAAGGCAGAGACGGAGGTAGGAGAGGGAGGAGGAGGCGAAGGTGGGAGGCGGAGGTGGGAGAGATGGAGGTGGGAGGCAGAAGTGGAGAGGGAGAGGTGGAGGTGTGAGAAGGAGATGGAAGAGGAGGTCAGAGAGGGAGGGAGAGAGAGGAAAGAAATAAAGGAAGATAAAATATGTTAATTAACTTGTAGGGACCACAAAGTAGTTAGAATTGGTAATTATAGCTAGAAAAGAAAGTTAGTTAGTTGGGAGAAGAAATGAGTGAATGAATGAATGGGGAAGATATAATTACTCTAATCATTATTACAAAGAAATGAATTGTGTATGCAAACACCTTAATGTTTGGGGGGGGGGGGTGCTTTGCATCTCCACATCACTTTGTATCTCTAGGCAATCCTTCCTCCACCAATCAGTGTGTTATAGGCCGAGCTAGTTGAATAAAGTCCCGAACCGAACAAATTCCAACACAATTCATCACTGTTCTGAGATAACATGACCTCATCTTGCTGGTTTAAATGCGGTGCAATAGTGTGCATGATCGGCAAAGCGTCCCTGAGCGAGATATTCGGCCTTAGCGGTATATCAAGCGCTATTATTGTGTGTATGAGTGGCATTCCAGCCCAGCCATCATGCTAAAAGGCTATTGTCCTGCCATCCCCATATGTACTTAACACCTTGTAAACAGTCCTTTGATCATCCTCATCAACCTCCAAAAGAAAGAGCCATTTTGGATCCAAAGTTTGAGTCCTTGTTGCACATTGAGATTGTTCTTTAAATCAGAAATGATCACCGTCCAAAGGCAATCCGGGTTTGTATATAGCCGCCACCACCATCTGAGCAACAGGGCCAAGTTTCTCAGATGTAAATTCGGGACACCAAGACCTCCCTACTGTTTTGGAGCGCATATTGCATTCCAGTTTATCAAGGAGACACCATTTGCACCTCCCTCCAATTTGCCCCAAAAGAAGCGTCTTCTAACTTTATCAATTCTCAACATTGTCCATTTCGGCAGTAAGAAACAACCCATATAGTAGATGGGGATTGAGGACAGTATCGAATTGACCAAAAGCAATCTACCTGCCCTAGAGAGAAGCCTCCCTTGCCAACCGTCCAGTTTGCACTTGATTCTTTCAATAAGAGGCATTAGTTGATCCCTTGTAGGCGACTTTAGAGCTAGAGGCATCCCTAAATATGTAACCGAAAAGTTTGTTTGTTTGCATCCTAGGATCAATCTCACGGCCTCAACCTCTTGCACATTTATTGCCACAAACGAGCTCTTCCCATGATTTACATGAATGCCCGATATTTTTAAGAAGAGTCTAATGACCAACTTCACAGTAGCCAAGACTTCAACATCGGCTTTCACAATTAGTGTTGTATCATCCTCATATTGTAATGCGCATATTGCTTGGTCAACTCTATTTGAAATCGGCTTAAGGAGAATATCATTGGCCGATAGCACCATTTTCTGAAGGACATCCACTGCTAAATTAAATAGCATAGGAAACAAAGGATCTCCTTGACGAAGACTCTTTTGGTGAGTGAAATATGGTAATGGTTCACCATTGACTAGCACTCTTGTCGAGGAAGTTTGTAGAATGACTTTTATCCACTCGGTCCATCTCGGAGGGAAACCTCGTGCCCTCATAACATTGCATAGAAACTCCCAATTAACCGAATCAAAGGCTTTGGCAAAAATCTAATTTTAAGAATACCGCTAGTACCTTGGCGGCATCTATGTGATGCAATAACTCCCTTATGGCAACAAAATTTTTAGAAATTTGCCGTCCCTTAATGAAAGTTGTTTGTTGGATTGAGATCAAACTTGGCAGCAGCTTTCCTAGCCGATTTGCTAGTACCTTTGATATTATCTTGTTGGAACTAAGATAGAAAAACTCAAAATTTCCATTTAAATAAATTTGTTTAAAATCTCCATTTGTGATATTTGAAATTTAGCCAGTGATTTGCTTCTACATTAATTCATCGTTTGATATTCTTAAATTTTGAGTTTTGTGGACGTTGTTCGCTTGCCTTGGAAATATTAGCCCTTGGAAATAAATATGTGGGTCCCACGTTCGCTTGCCTTGGAACTACTGAGGTGGGTTCCACGTACGCTGCTCTTGGAAATAAACAGGTGGGCCCCACGTTCGTTTGCCTTGGAAATGCTGGGGTGGGTCCCACGTACTTTGCCCTTGGAAATGCTCTGGAGGGTCCCACAGACGCTGCCCTTGGAAATAAACAAGTGGGCCCCGTGTTCGCTGGCCTTGAAAATACTCTGGCAGGGACCACTTACACTTCCTTGGAAATACTTAGGTGGGTCCCACGTTCTCTGCCATTGGAAATACTCCAGACCGTGTCCATGCACCCTTTTTCCAAGAGTAAGCGCATGGAAATACTCAGTAATGAGTATTTCCAACGGCGTCAATGGAAATAAGTGCTATTTCCATCGAGGGTTGTTACAACGGGAGTATTTCCAACGGTAGCGCATGTAAATGACGATTTCAGGACTTGTTCCAACGGTATGCCTATGAAAAAGGTGATTTCCTACTGTTGCAAAAAACGGAAATTCTAGTAGTGGATTTAGACATCGGTTATTCTGTCAAACAAGTATTAAATAGACGGACCTAACTAGGAATAAGTATAAATTTAGGTTGGTCTAAGCTGGTCTAAATTAAACCATCTCTCAAGCCTTAATTTTGTGTTGCGTCCTGAACTTATTATCAGTAACTATATTGCAAATTTTATCCCTCGTTCTTGTTTAGATATCAACTAAACATAATTAATTAAACCAACCTAAATCGGAATAACTAATTTATACTTCTTTAACTTCAGTCCTCAATCAAATAATGACGCTGACCGCAAAAAGAAGGTGCTACAGTGCATTGGTTAATTCCAAAAGTAGAAATTGCAATTAGCTGATGAGAATAGCATATGTGGTACCAATTCCTATTTCTGGCCTGGACCTTTTATATTTGGTAGGACTTAATTTCTCTATCTTAGTTGTCCTATTGGAGTACAAAACTACAAAGTTACAACCCATAAAAGAGGTGGATTAATTGCTCAATTTATATCCATCTAACACTGTACTTGTGTATTCATTCAACTTAATCTTATTAGGCTCCGTTTGGAAAAGACAACTAAACAATTGTCGTTCAATTATCCTTCAACTTATCCTCCTGTAAAATATAGAATTTGAAAATAATTGATTCAACATGTATCCAATTCTGCGTAAACAAATTTTGATCAATATAACGCAAATAACATAATAAAATTACGAGAAGGATTCGAAATCCCCATATTTTAAAAGTTAGTAATTGAGACAACAAAATTCGATTGTTTGATTTTTGACATAACATGTCACAATTTTTGGGTTCCTCCCACTAAAGATTGAGAAGGAAAAATAAATTAATTCAGAGAATACAGCACCTCTTTTTTTTAAATGTCAAGGGTTGGTAAGGTTTTGCGAGTTGTATCGAATTATATTACATGCTCCCCTGTGTGTTAATTAGTATATAAAAATAATTATGAAACTTCAAATTTTACACAGATGTATTGATGTTTCCTTTCCACCGGGTTCCACTCCGGACCAAAAACGAAAAACATTACCAGTTTCTGACAAAACTGCGCGTTTGAGTCCGAATATAGGCCCATAATAGTTGCTGAGGCAATCCTATATGGATCACAGCCCAATAAGAGCAACTGGAACAGCCCAATTTAAGTTAGAAGGATTAAATTATGTTATTCTTTTTTGTTCAACTTTATTATTTAAGTTATTACTTAAACCCTAAATCATATAGAAAAATTAAAATAATATTACACGAAAATTTAAATTTATTAATATTTAAGCAGGTACAATATTTAGAATAGTAAGTAATAACTAATATTCAATTAATATTTACGGTGATTATGTTGAAAGGTTCAGGTGATCTGTTTGGACTTTGCAAACAAAGATATTGATTCAAAATACTAACCAATATGCATTACGCATAGTACCATAGCCTTACACAATTTATTTCCCATCTAGGCAGTAGATATCAGAAAATTCAACCAAAAGGTCCAAAACTAACAACTACAGTACTGGTATGGTACCAGTACAGAATATGGACCTGGTACAAAGCTATAACAACCAGGAAGAGACTCGCAATCATATTTTAACTTATCTACGACAGTTTCCAAATCTAATACAGAAATTATATAAGAACAAAACAAAGACTGCAAAGGATTTCATCAGATTAGCATATGATGCACTTTACCTTCCCTACCGCAAAATTTTGATTATGTAAAAAAGTGAGGAACACAAAATCTTGTTCAATTCCCCATCCAGAGAAATTGCATAGTAACTGGTGCTTCCAAAACATTTCAGGACAAAGATAAACTCTTCTAACCTGTACTTTCAAAAGCGAACAGTCAACTAGGTTTCAAAAAAAAAACATCAACTATTTCTATGACAGGCTGTACATCCATCATCCAAAGTAACCCAACAAAACCTCATGAAAAACCAAAGACCGATGCAACCCCAGACAAACCCCGAGTAATCACTGGCCAAAGAGCAAAACCTGAAATAACCACAATAAGCCTCTTAGACGCCAAAACCCTAAGATTGATCTTAATCCCACGCCTTCGCATAAACCCTAGCACCAAATTGCACATGACCACAAACCAAGAGAATACAAGCGTGAGGAAAAAACAAAGAGCCTCCTTGGGCCCTGTAATCTGCCTAACCTCATCGCCTTTCACCTCCACATAAGTGTGTCCAACATCATCAGTATCAACACCACCATCTAGAGCTAGATGCTGGTTCAACCAGTCAGAAACCCTAATCAAAAGCACAGCCAGCCAAGCAACCTCAGTATCTGAAATAGGCCGCTTCATCCAGTCACCTTTGTATTTGCCAATCTTGGGTCGCCTAAGGGAGAAGGTATCTTTTTGATTGGTGAAACTTTCCTTTGGAGAGATATTTACTGGTGTCTGAACAATTAGGTCACCGAAAAGTTTTTTGACTTTTGCTTTGACTGAGTCCAGCTCTTGGAGATGTCTGGAGATATCACCTGATAGGAGATGGATTTCATGCTCGGCACGGAGTAAAAGGAGCTGCCATGAAAAAATATATTAGAAGTTTTTGTAAATTAATTCACAAAACAATTGTCACTAAAAATGAACCCCAAAATATAACAGTTTCACCTTGGCCCCTAAAAAGTTATAGCAAAAAATTTAAATGCCAATTCTCATGTTTCAATTGTTACCACTTAAAAAGTTTTCTTGTTCTTTCTGTTGTTGTCAGTATAACTGTGACGGCAAACCTAGTTGCAATAGGTTTTAATCTTGAGTGAGCCTATGGTGCTATGCATAGCACAGATGGCTAGTGTACTACGGCTCAATATGGTACTTTTTAAAATCCTAACGGTCGATCCAACCGTTCAATGTGATAACCATATGAATATGTACTTGCAAATTAAATTTTATATTTTTTCGAATTTTTTTACTATTTTTTTAGATAGGTAGAAAAATCAGTGTTTTCTGAAAATTCTGGACCATCAAAATTCTACCTATCTAAAAAAATAGTAAAAAAATTCGAAAAAATATAAAATTTAATTTGCAAGTACATATTCATATGGTTATCACATTGAACGGTTGGATCGACCGTTAGGATTTTAAAAAGTACCATATTGAGCCGTAGTACACTAGCCATCCGTGCTATGCATAGCACCATAGGCTCACTCTTTAATCTTCATCAATTTATTATGTTTATTATTATCGTTGTCACTAACGACAGTACTACAGTTTTATTACTATTGCTTTTAACACTGAATGCTTAACTAGTTTTTAATATTACTGAAATACCAAGCCAGATATAATTTAGTTCGGTTATTAACTTAATTCAGTCTCAATGGAATTATAAGATTTGGTTAGTTGCTTAGTCTATATGACTTGGTCAAAAAAACTTCAAAAAAATGGCATTCCAAATATGTAGCACATTATCCCAACACCAAATGGGTGAGTTCCTAGACCATACCTGAAGCAAGTTGGAAACACCATCTTCTCTGTTACTAAAAATCCTCAAATCCATGCCGCTTCTTTCATGCAAGAAAGAGCCACTAATATCACTTTCTGAAATTCCATCCTCCCAATCCTGGCATATAGAAAACAATAATAAAAATAAAAGGCATAGTAATGGTGTTATAATAGTATGTGCGTGACTATCCTGGACCAATGCGGGCTTGCCAGAATGTGCTGATACTAGCTGTTACCACCATTTTGACCAAGTTAACCCCAATCTTTTGCTTCTTCCATTAATATGGGCGTTTCATATTTGGTCCTTGAACTTCTCCAACAGAAGATCTTCTATCAGAAGAACCAAGTTCATCATTTTGTGGACTAACAGAAGGACCAACTATGTTCTTTTGAGAGAAGTTTTGGTATTAGTTTCTTTCTTAAAAGTTCCAGGATTGATTTGGTAGAAAAGGAAAGTTCAGGGGCCAACTTAGTCCTTTTTTTTGTTAGGTGGAAAAAGTCTGAGGACCATTTTGGTGCAGATAAAAACTCAAAAACCAATTATTTTTTTAAGTTCAAGCAACAAAACCTGATTCTTCTCATTTCTAACAAAGAAAGTAAAAAGTATATGTTGACTTGGGATATACACCTTAATTGAAACATAGCTACAGGTCCCGTGTTAAGGTAAGCTTATTGGCTAAACTGACTATTGGAGGGAACTGCTACCACTAAACATGCCGACACCACCACACCACTCAGGCTAGACACTTAGACATAAAGGTGACCATTCTTACCTGTAGTTGCTCATGTATAGATGGTATGTACTTGTACAAGTCATTGGACAAATACGAACTGGAACCAGCTTGTCTAGTACAGTAAGCAGTCTCAACCCGGCGAAGAAGAGCCAGTAGTTCGGTTGATGAACACAACACTTCTAAAACCTTCAAGGATAAGCACAATGAAATTATTGTTACACAAGAAGATGGATATGAATATACAACAATATATTTTTGCCATACAAATGTAAAGATCAATAATAATAATGATGATGCAAAATTCATCAAATCAGTAGATAATAACAGTAAACTTACTTAGACCTGATATTATTTTACACGATCTGACATAACACTCGGCATTTCATAAAATTAAAGATGTCAAAATTTAATTAGCAATGAACTCTGAACCTAAAGAAAGAAAAATATGATGTGCGACAAACTAACCTCAGAGACCATCTTAATCACTGACCCGACATCAGCATGAATGAACTTGTGAGCAAACCCTAGAAAATGGACGACCATCGAGCTGTAGAACAGATAATTTTCTAAAATGTAACCCCTCCATGCTACAGTGTACCTCATTTCCCTATTGTTTCTCTCCATTCCTTCATCTCTTTGCTCCTTGGTTGATTCAAGTTCACTAAAAACCTCTTTAGAAATATTCCATGGCTCTATATATGTCAACCAAAGGGAGAAAACCTGAACTGAATTTTTTATGGAAGCCCCAACTGGGCAATACAAGAAGCTCCGCATAATGAATCTATACAATGGCCTTTGAAGTGATTTGCCAAACATCATGTGGGCATTCTCATCCTCTGGTGCAGAAGGGTAACAGTGGAGGTAATTCACAAGTAATTTCAACACATCTCCCAACCCAGGGGTAGGAGGATCTGTACCTACCATGGCCGGATGAGGGAAAGTCAGCCCTAGAGAGTGCACCACTGGCACTGGTAATGGTGAGAAATCATTATCCACCAGCCAGAATTGCACAAAAGTTTGAACCACAAATTCAGCTTTTATATAAGCTGACTCATCATCAGTTAAGGAGTAATTGAGCATCGAACTGCGGTACGGCATGAATGAACCTGACCCAAACTTGGGCACAAAGGCTTTGAGATAAGAATACAATAGCCGTAAATACAAACTGGATTCAGGTTTCTGACCTGGTTTGCGCCCAGTAGTAGAAATAACTGGTATCGAAGAGACCCAGTTTTCCAATCGGGATTTACGTGTTGCTCGATCTGAACCCGAATTGGATACTTCTGCAATGCCACGAGAAACAGGGAAATACGCAAACCAAAAGATGTAATACTCGAATATATTGAGCTGGACTTGTTTTAAATTCAGGAGTTCATCTTCTTTGATCCGCGAAGAGAAAATAGGGGAGACTGAGGCTAGCACTTCAGTGGAAATGGAGCTTTGCAAAACATAGCGCATCCACTGGGGTAGACGCTCTACTGGAAAGATATATCTCACAAGAGCTTCCTGATCAACGGATGAAATTGACGAGAAGAGAGGTCCGCCAGGGCCAGGGGAGAGAAAGGCGAAAAGTTGAGATGATAGCGCTGGATCAGAGGTAGCGACTTGGAGCCAGGAGATTGAATCGAAACCGAAGAGGCGGCGCAGGAGAGAGGGAAAGACAAGGGAAAAGAAGGGGCGTAGCTGGTCGGAAGGGTGGCACTTAAGGAAGGCGGAGATGGAGGCAAGCGCGGCGGCGATCTGTGGAGGAGTGGTAGCGGACAAAATAGAAGCTTGTAGATCATGCGCTAGGGTTTGAGAATCCATGGGGAGGGTTACTTTCCTGGGTTAGTGGGGTTTGGATTGAAAGAGAGCGAGAGAGAAGGCAAGGAAGGGATTTGAAGTTTTAAATGGCGCTTCGAGAGTGACGATGGTCGAGGTCGGCCAAGTATCCTCTCCATTACTGTAAAAGATTCCCTTCACTTTACGGTTTGAGATTAACTCTCAGCCGCTTTGAAATTCGGGCTAGCGCAGGGGCAGTATTATTGGGATTTAAGATTCGTGCCAAGTTAAAAAGAACGGTCCAGATCCAGTAATTGTATAAGATTTCCTATTACGGTACCGGGGAGAGGATGTGAATTCGGTCGAGGTCGACCGCTCAAGAGAAGAGCAAGCGGTCCAGATTCTCTGAAATTAATTTTAATAGAATCTATAATAGAGCCATGGTATCTGCAGATCAGCAGATACCTAACACACGTTATACTAAAACCATACGGATCTGCATTGTACATTTAACATATACAAATACGAATAAAAATAAAAGAATATATACAATAAGTTTCAGAATTTTAAAATAATATCTGTATTTATTGATACAATGAGATTTTCTACGTATACAAATATGTTGCACTTAACCTCAAAACTTAATAAAATATGTTGTCTATAAATTAAGACAGCTTGTTGTTACAAAATAAACACATGATGCAAATTTGGGTCAGCTTGGTTGGTTAAATTCCGACAAAGTTTGTGGCTTTTAAGGAAACTTTTATTTATCATTTTTGTGTTCAACTGCTCTCTCCCATCAACTTTTAAAATCTAATTTTCTTATGGGCATTTAAAACTTTTGTGCGACTCAGTTTTTGTTCTAACAATGTCTTACTTCTCTATTTAATTTAAATAATTTCTTAAATAGCAAAAGTGAGTATATAATATTGCAAAGTTGCTCTCAATATGAGGATTGAGAGCATCTACATCCAGCAACTCAAATGAGTTTATAAATAACTATTAATCTTTTTTTAGAAATTAAGATCTCTAAAATTTCTAACTCTCACATCTCTGAAATTAATTTTAGAGTTTCTATTAAGCCACATCAGTGACAAATTAAAAAGCTAAAATAATTTGAGCCAATTATTTTATTAGCATGGAGTTTATAAATAGTTTTTTAATAAGAAACTTTACTGCATATTTTCTAAATAAAAAACGCTCTCACATCTCTGAAACTATATTAGAAACTGTCACATCATATTAGAAACTCTAATAGTACCAGAGATGTAGATGCTCTGAGGCGCACCGGCACCAGCTTTGGCCTTTGGGAGAGGCTGAGATGGTTAGGCGCGGAGCTGTTACGCGGTCCACTGGCCATATAGTCAATTACGGCCGGAGTTGCTCGTCCATATGTTATGTTTTTTCTGTAAATGGGTCCCACATGGAATTCAGCAGCCTGGCATACGCTCACTCTGAGTGTGAAATACTGAGATATGCGGACAGGAACTTTTTAACGTGTTACGGCGAGAAATCCATATATAATGTTCTTCCTTAACAAAAAGTAGAAAAAATAATAGTACTCAAGAGTGAGGCTCTCGTAACGCCGAAATTTTTATTTTTAACATTTTAATAAAATTCATTAATAAATTAACTATCGTTTTCGGTCAATTCCAAATTTAACACGGCCGCAGAATGCCGGAGCGGACCCATATAGGGGGTACTGCAGAATACTGGAGCGGACCCCCATATGGGTCCGCACAATGCCGAAGCGGCCCCTGGGGCCGCATAATGCCGGAGCGGTCCCCGGCCTATATATAGGGCCGCAGAATTCCGATTTCATTACATCTCTTTTGAAGTTTGAATCCCTTCGACCTCGGGTAAGTTTTCTTCTTCTTCTCTTGTTTTAATTTTTAGTGTAGAGTAGTAATTAGGTGTAGGTTTAGGGTTTAGGATTAGGATTTAGGTTTAGAGTTTAGATTTAGAATTTAGAATTAGAATTGTACCAAAATTTAATTCGATTGTACCCAAATTTAAATAGAATTGTACCTAAATTTAATTCGATTGTACCCAAATTTAATTAGAATTGTACCCAAATTTAATTAGATTGTACCCAAATTTAATTAGAATTGTACCCAAATTTAATTAGAATTGTACCTAAATTTAATTAGATTGTACCCAAATTTAATTCTATTGTAACCAAATTTAATTAGAATTGTACCCAAATTTAATTAGAATTGTACCCAAAGTTAAACCGGACTTTTACCAAACTCTCATATTTGACCAAATATTATCCAATACAGCATGAGTACCAGTAGAGATATACCATCCTCCAGTAGGGGTACACAGCATGCTCATACAGCCACGCCATACGAGATGTCTCAGTACATCGAGACAGCGTTGGCGGATGTTCCGGGTATTCGGAGTCGCACCGACAGGGTCAGCGACTTCTTGTGGTATCCGAATGCGGAGCATCGGATATTAGAGGCTGCCACTGGGGTAAGTAAATTTGTCATATTTATAAATTTGTCATCTCGAATTTTTGATGAATAAACTTGATCTGATTATTTACTTAAATGCAGGGTTTGGATGCGGTTACGGTTCGTCACAACCGCCAGCATCTACGGTACCAGCCGGCGTACGGGGGGGTTTTACGCTCGATGGGATTGTACCAGATATCCCAGATGGCCGAGGAGAATGCTGACGAGGGCTTATCTTCTGGCCTCGTTGAGCGATGGCGTCCGGAGACGCACAGCTTTCATCTCCCCCATGCTGAGATGACAGTCACCCTACATGACGTCAGTTGCCTGTGGGGTATGACTATTATAGGGGAGCCGGTCACGGGCGTCGAGTACGGAGATTTTCGTGCATTGTGCTTAGAGCTATTGGGTATCCCGCACGAGGATCTCCAGAAAGCGAAGAAGAGAGGTGAGAAGACTGTGGTCTCGCCCAGCTGCATCAGCTTGGTAAAGCTGCGGGCGAGATTTCAGGTCTTTCCGGATCGACCAGATCAGGTATTTGCTTGTACAAGATTTAATTTAAATAATATTATATTTATTTTCTTGTAAGTAATGTTCTAATTTAAATCTATAACAGGTGGTTATTGACCGATATCTGCGCGCCTATATTTTGGAGATGATCACCTGTCGGTTGTTTCCGGATTCGCATGGAGATCAGGTGCGGCTGTGTTACCTCGAGCTTCTGCGCGACCTGTCCACTGCGGGCAGGTTCAACTGGGGAGGTGCCACGCTGGCATGCCTATATAGGTAAGAAACACCTTATAAATATTTTCAAATAGTATACATCGTAGTGTAGTAACAATGACTTTGTTTTTGATACCTCGCATATTTAGTCTATTTTAGGCCTGTTTTAGTACCAGATTCGTGCCCTAATTCACCTGAATTATGTGCATTTTATCGATATATCTTTAGAATTTGGTACTGCTGAGTGTTTGTTTGTTTTCTGCAGGTTTGGAGCAAAACACACAAAGAAATGGCGATTCAGATGATGAGGTACGACCCTTACCAGGCTTGGTACGGGTCTCACCAGACTTGGCCATTTTTCAGCTCATCACGCCTGGTACGGCCAGGCCGTACCAATTTGGTACGGGCCGTACATAAAGGCGTCCTGACAGATTCAAATTTGGGCAGAGGCTATTTAAAGCGGGGAACTCTCCAATTTCGGGGGGATTCCATTCCAGATCCATTTAAGAGCACAGTAAGAGAGAGAAAGAGAGCTAAGGAGCTAGGAGCAAGAAGGAAGGAAGAGGAAAGAGGCGAAACTCGACGGATCTAGCTTCCTCCTCTCGATCCCTTCGATCCATGGCTATCTCTCTCCCTTTTATTGTATTTTTAGATCAGATAATGTGCTGTGAGTAGTTATTTTAGTTTCTAGGGTTTAGAGATTGATTCTTGATTTATTTTGACTTTCTTTGACTTGTATCTTGTATGAACTCTTTTGATTGATTGATTGTGATTACTTTGCCATCTCTTGCTTTGCTTGCTGTGATTGTGTATGATGCACCTCTAGGTTTAGATCGAACCTATCAAGGTCATGTGATCATCTCATTCTCTCATCCAAATCAAGTGCTTAGGGTAGAATAGTTCGAATTGAAACCGAGAGGTTGAATTCTCCTCTAATCGACAGATTAGAGGGTGCCTTAGGTCTCCAATCAACCAGCTAGGGTAGATCTGTACCAACACACGAGAGTTGAGGTGTAGAAATCCCTAAAAGGCACTCAATTGCATTCCAACCTAGATCTTGATCCAACAAACGATGGTTGAGGGTTAGGAACCTTAGGTATGGTCAATTGAACCTTTCTAAAGAGTTTAGCACAAGGTACCAGCAAGGAAATGCATCAACTCGAACTGGTAAGCTCTGTTCTGGGAAGCCAGTACGGGTCTTACCAGAGTGGTGCGGCCTTGTCTTACCAAGTGAGGTACGGCCTAGCCGTACCACCTTGGTACGGGCCGTACCACTAGAGGCAGATCAGAGATGAAATCTGAAACCCTGTAAACGCCTTTTATCCATAATCAAAACACAATTTACATTTCTTCTAGCATTTTATTACATCTTCCTGAATTGTTTGAATTGCTTGAATTTACCTTTTTAAGAAATTAAATACCAAACAAAACCATTTCTCACTTCTAGTTTTTGATTAAGTTCGATAGATTCTAACCTCGTAATTGCCCGTCCCTGTGGATCGATACCCGATTATACTACCTGATAGGGGTTGTGCACTTGCATCCCTTACTCGTGGAGTGTAAATGCGGTTTTAAAAGGTGCGCCCTCAAGCGTACCGAAACTTGCGTTGCGCTTTGCGCGCATCAGTTTTCTTGTAAAGGGGTCTTAACACAGCCTGCCTGAAGAAGAACAAGACCTTCATAGGACCGTGCATGTTACTACAGCACTGGTCCTATGCACATCTGATTGTTGGCCGTCCAGTCCTGGCTAGCAAGACAGATGTGCCGCAGTGGGGCAAGCCCGAGCCGGACAACTGCCCTGCATTTGCCGCCAAGTACTGCTATCCCAAGATTTGGGTGGTGCAGGGCATGGCGCGTCGCTTGGCATCACATTCTGGAGACAGGAGATCGAGCATCTCAGAGATGATGCCGAGTTTGTCACTTGGGAGCCCTACAGAGATTATGTAAGTTTACTTTTATTTTTATTTTTATTTAAATTTTTTCCAGTTCGACTTGATATACGATATTAAATCGATACTTCCAGGTCGAGGTGGATGGCGCACATCGGCAATATCTTGAGATATTGCCGGAGCGATGTCGTCAGCAGGAGCGTTTCTGGCGTGCAGTGGTGCCGCTCATATGTTTTCAGGTACCGTAATTTCTTTATGTTAGTTATTTACACAATCAACTTAATTTAATAAAAACAGTCTAACGTATTAATATATATAGATCATCGAGCACCATTACCCCGGACGGGTCATGAGACAGTTCGGGATGCGCCAGCTTGCTCCGCCCCCGGCACCGATCAGCGAGGATGTCTGGCGAGCTCTGCACCATCCCAGGGAGACCACTGCAGGCAAGGACTGGGGGATTGCTCGTGTCGATTACGTGTTCGAGGCAGGACAGGCAGATCCCCCATTGGCCGAGCCCGACCGTCAGATGGATGTCGCGCCAGTGTAAGAAATTTTATTAATTCACTACTTCAACTATGGCTTTTTTATTGGAATATCTAACATTTGTTGTAATTCGTACAGACCTTACAGAGATTGGTATCAGGATCACGGCGCGTACACCATCTTCATTGAGGGCTACATCGCCGACAACCCGCACGAGCGGGTACCGAAGCCGAGGGATCGTAGAGGACGGATCCACGGTATTATCCCCGCCGGCGCACCTCTCGCAGCCACGGTATTTTTAATTTGAAGTTTCAAATTCAAAAATATTAATATTTACAATTGTACAACTTCTTCATAATTTTTTCAATTTTCAGGCATTATATCTTGTCAAGAGTTGCATCATAGGGGCTACGATGGCCGTCACCAGGGGATGGAAGAGGCTCGGGAAGGTCATCCTCAAGCACAACGTACCCGCAGTGTGCCAGTGTGGGTACAGGGCGCGCCTCGACTCACTACTGAGGTGCGCTGGCTTGGGCGGTGTTGATGCGGTCGACGACATATCTGACGAGCCCGATGTCTATGTCCCCTACACTGGTGATGAGGACGTGTTTGCTTCCGTCCATGATGCTACGACGGTCGGTCAGGTGTTCGACCGAGGTGCCGAGTTGATGAGCCGAGCAGCACATGAGGCCATGGGATCCCAGTCTAGGATGCCTGCCGAGGTATAATTTAAATTAAAATACGTAACTGTGGTTTCTTTCTTATTCAATACATTATCTAATTTGTAAGTTACTACAGGGTGGAGACGGAGGACCTGTGCTTCAATATTGGGTGCGATTATGGCACAGAGGGAGATGGACTGTATTCCCCAGGTTACAGTCCCACTCAGACAGTACCTCCTGCCTATGAGCCAGGGTATGTTCAGACAGAGCCCATCCCGCCGTTCCCTGGCCAGTCCTCACAGCAGGTACCTCACCCTTCCCTCCTCGATGACCCTATTGCCAGACAGGCGTTTTTATTCACGCAGGCTGAGTCTGGACAGACCACAGTTTTTGGTCCTGGGGTCCAGCAGACATCCGAGATTGAGGAGGTTCCCCAGGAGCCGGTTCAGTCTACGGATGTCCAGGCATCCAGCTCAGCATCCTCCGGAGATACAGACGAGACGCCACTATGCAGGCGGGGTCGGGGGTTTAGGAAGAAGAAGGCGAGGACGGTGTTTAGTCCAGAGCCGTAGATTGTTAGATGTTTTGTTAGATTGGTAGATTCTTATTTGGAGTATTGGTAGATGTTTTGTCAGATACTTATTTATTTCGTTGATTAGTTTCTTGTTTATTTGATTTTGTTGTTATTTATTTATTTTGTTGATTTTATTATCTCAGAGTACACAAAAGAATTTCAAAGAAACCACATATCTAAAATATCTAAAATATTTCAAACGAACGACCAAAAATACGATACGACCAAAAATCAATTTAAACTACATTCGAAACTAAATAACACTTAACATATATACAATTTCGTATTTCTAAAATAAAAAATAAAGGGACCGCTCCGGCATTATGCGGCCACGGGGGCCGCTTTGGCATTGTGCGGACCCATATGGGGGTCCGCTCCGGTATTCTGCGGTACCCCCCATATGGGTCCGCTCCGGCATTCTGCGGCCGTGTTAAATTTGGAATTGACCGAAAACGATGGTTAATTTATTAATGAATTTTATTAAAATGTTAAAAATAAAAATTTCGGCTCGTAACGTGCTATGAATTTTGAATTATTAGAATGGCAACTAAAAAAATTTCGGCTAGTTCCATAATAATTTCCTCATATTTTTCTTCATGATCCAAAATAGATATCAAAGGAATCTAAGTAGCTCTAAAAAATATAGTTATATTCAGCTGTTTTTCACATCATAGTAAAAAGATTATTTAGAAAAAAAGTGAAAATGTAGACAACTGCTATTTACAAATTGGATGTGTTTGGATGAAACACAAAATTAGTGAGAATAGTCAACTAATTCGAGCTAATTTCTCAATCGCTAACTCAATATTTTTGTGGAATTAGTGGAATAATCACTAACACAAGACAAAGAGCGTTTCGTGTAACATGCTCAAATATAAAAAAAACACTCCAAATTATTTAAAAATATAACATTAAATTATCCCATATAGCAATTACATTTAAAAACTGCTATTCACCATGAATATAACAAAATATTAAAATATCCCAATATAGCATTAAAACAGATCATTTAGAATGCAAAAAAGGATTATTTGGATAACTAAAAAATTTAAGTTTCCATATAATAAAAGATGTTACGATAGTTTTAACAAAATGTTTAAATTTCCAAGCAGAATTTACAACAGAATATTACGTGATCAACTTTACCTCACATTTTTTTTTTCGTTTTGAAGAAAACCAGCTTGATATTTTAATTTTCGCAGCAATTAGTTTGATTACGTGGATTGATTTGTTTTAGGTGATAAGTATGAACGAGGAGATAAAGAGAATGGGGGGGACCATGTCTGTTGTCTGATAATCTACTCCCCTCGATTGAAAATACGACAGAACAACAACAAACAACAAACAACAACAACAATAATAATAATAATAATCCAAATGTTCAAAATTAACCTTCTCAACTCAATAAAGCAACTAGAGATAAAATAGTAGAACAGTAATCCTAATTAACAATTTATAAAAGTAGTTGAATTTAAGGCCTCTGAATATACAATACAATCAACAATTTTGAACCTTTACATCAATCCTTAACTAATTTTAAGTTCAATTTTATATATGAATTTTTTTTACTTTTTACTAATAAATATTCTTCAATATGTGAGGTATTCTTTTATTTAATAAATAAAATTAATTACTTTATTATGCAATTATCTATTAAAGTTCTATAATTTTTTTGATATTATATTTATTTTTTAATATTTTTTAAAAAAATTATGCTTTCTATAATACATATTTTTAAAACAGTCCTATTCCTAATTTTCAAGTAATTCGGGTTCAATATGTGCTCACATGGTGTAATAATGGAGATGTTCTCTATTTGGGCATGTCTAAAAATATAATAATACCAACAATAGAATGCAACCCAAATAGCATACCGGGCTACAATTCCCACAAGCCCGGCCCAGTTAGGTCCCCCGCAGTACACGAAAACGAAAGCGTAGCTCAGCAGAAATAGGACTTCTCCGATATTGGACGGATCTTCTCCAACTACATATTCATAAATGGAAATATCTTAGAAATTTCTTGTCCGTTTACTTTAGATCAAACAGTATTTACAGCTTCTGAAAAATCAAACCTTTCGATATGCACTAAAATATTCTCAACAGGAAAGGTTGGATCTATAATCGGTGTCTAGGACTTCCCTATTGTACATCTTAAGATGGAGAGCATCCTAAGTAAGTTTCCAAATCGAACTCCATTTAGCAACAGCAATGGGGAAACCAAACCCAAATAAATCAACAATCTAACAATTGAAGAGAGAGAGAGAGAGAGAGAGAGAGAGAGTGTCATGGCGCTGAAGCAGAAGCTCTACGAGTCGTACAAGAGCACGGCGGAGCGGTTCATGGGGGTCCGCACTAACTCCGCCTTCAAGGAGAAGGGGGTGCTAAGCGTCACCGAGTTCGTCATCGCCGGTGATAACCTCGTGTCCAAATGCCCTACTTGGTCTTGGTCGGTGACCTCTTTATAAATCCCTTTGTCTTTCTTATTTCAACGTTTCTTGCATGGGTTTTGTTTGATCAGATGGTTTATGTGGATTTGGGCAGGGAGGCGGGGGAGCCGAGCAAGAGAAAGACTTACCTACCAGCTGATAAGCAGTTTCTTATCACAAGAAACGGTAACAAGGATTCAGTTTGTATATATACATGTAGCTCGGATTGATTTGACTTTTATACAAAAATGTTGCAATTTTGATGCTCTTTAATCTTCATGATGCAATACAATATTATTATTTTTCTGCAGTGAAAAGTATACATGAATTTGACCCCAAGCAAGCTGGTTTATCATGCATTTAATTTTTAGATCAACCGACCAACACATGCAAAGTATAGATGTATAATCTCTAGTGAGCTCTGTGCTCCACAAATAGGGGGGTGAGGGAGAGGGCAAGGGATAGGAAGAGATTGGTTGGAAGGGGAGAGTAAACTTATATACCCCGATTTGGAGGGCATGAAATCTGCAGAAGTTGTATTGAGATTATAACCTCCTCTCTCCTTTTTTTTTCCCTTTCTCTTCCCTTTGAAATTTGATGTTCTGGAGCAAGTAACAGGACTTTGGAAGGGCGATCACCCCTCCTCTTCCATCCTCTCCCTTTTGAATTGACTAATTTGCTATGAAGTATTACAACATTGGGTGTTCCCCTTTTGCTCAGTTTAATTTTGTCATCTGTGCAGAGGCTGAATTGTGCTTCAGGATTCCTTTTTTTTTCATTTTTTGTTCTAAATAAAATCGAATTGCTTTTTATACATTTAATTTAAGCAACTGGATTAGTAAAAAAAAATTGATTGTACATCTCCCGGAGTCCCTGAGATGGGAAGAAGATCTAACTCGCACATTCAGTTTTGGTTACATTAATTCATCATATAAGATCATAGATTTTTTTTTTCAGTGCCATGTCTGAAGCGAGCTATCTCAGTTGAAGAAGAATACGAAGCAGCTGGTGGTGAAGTGCTTTTAGACAATGATGATAATGAAGGCTGGCTTGCAACACATGGGAAGCCAAAAGGTCATCCTCTGTCTTAAAATTTATGCATTTTAACTGTTTAACCCCAGCTAGGCCTCATTTAGACAAATTAATGATGCAATTCTGCGAATAAGGCCTAATTAAGCACACTCCTTGAAATGTGATATGCAGATTTTTTTAATCCTGATATGTGCTATTAATTGTGTGCATATTCTTTGATTTGCCCCCAGCATCACATTTAAGCCTCTATTAAACTTCAATTTGCTCAATAATGTAATTGACTCCAATTTACCCTCAGATAGGGGCATTGTAAACATGAAAATTTAATGGAAAAGGAAGATTATATATTTTGGTCAAATTGGTACTGGTGCCTTCACATGACCAAACTGAAATATGATGGTTCGTTATATACCATAAGCATTAGAATGTTCTAGACGAGTTGAACTTAGTTTATTGCGATAGATACTTACAAAACTCTTCATATACTTATTTGTTGATGATATGGTCAATGTCAGAGAACAACCAAGAAGAAGAGAACTTGCCATCAATGGATGCACTTGAGATAAGCAAAGAGAATAAGGGAGGAATAAAGTCTATTCCTACTTACTTTGGTGGAGAGGAAGACGATGATATTCCTGACATGGAGGGTTTTGAAGACTCAGATAATCTTACTGAATCCGACCCGGTAAATGTTCCCCCTTTTCTCTTTAAGTTGTTCTTACTGAAAAAAAAAATGGAAATTAAAGACGACATTTCTAATTTATGACCCGGTAAATGTTTTTCAAAAAGCATCCGGGACTCAACATGAGAACATCAGTGAGTGGTTGATTAAATTAAAATTTACCTTTCTCTTAACTTAAACATCTTAACCATTGTATTTCTCATGTTGGGGCCATGATAAAAAATAATTGATTTTTCTCCTGTAAATGTTAACTTCATTTCATTTGATTCCTTAATCTCCTCATTCTGAGTTATGTCTCTAAAACCCGTTACTTACATTTTTTATGACCAAAATATTGATTTAAGACCATGATCATGTGTGAAATAGGAAGCAGCGAAATTTGTTAAAAAAAAGTACTTCTAGAGTTAAAAGAGAATACTCTGTTAGAGTACTCCTCATTTGAACTAGTGGTTTTACAAATTCAAAAGACCATCAGTGGTTCTGGAAATAAGGACATGTAGTTGTTTTCGATAAAATATCTCTCTTGTTTCCTACTACATAAATGATTGTTGTTATGACATAGCTGCAGTGTTTCAATATTTAAACTCAGATTTGTAGTTATTTGTCTCTCCTCTAAAAAACAAGACCTGTTTGTTTTCTTGTTCAAACATGTTAATTTTCATAAAACCTACCTATAGGCCACACTCCAACCTTCGTATTTTGTTGCACATGAGCCTGAGGATGACAACATTCTTCGAACCCGAACTTATGATGTCAGCATCACGTAAGTATTTTATCTTTCTCTTGCATTGAAATCAACAGTTCTTAAATTTTGAAAAGCAATTTTTCCATTGACATCTTTCAAAAGAGTTTAAAATTTTGTACGATGCTAATATATTCAATTCTTGTTAAGTCATTTTAATAATTGCCAACTTGTATTATCAATTGTTGGATGTGGGATCTTTCCATATAATGTGTGACTTGAATGGTATTGGTATCAATTTAGCACTATGCCCTATGTAAAATATCTCAATTAGAACAAGGACAACACAAGAGAAAGATCAAAATTTTGTCAACTTAATTATCCCAATTCAACGTGATATTTCTTGATGTAGGTATGACAAATACTACCAAACCCCACGAGTGTGGCTTACAGGATATGATGAGGTTCTTCTTTTCTTCTCTCTCTCTCTCTCTCTCTTTCGTGTGTAATTTAGTAGAGTGCATTTTGCGGTTAGTATCGTTTAACTTGGTAATTTTTGGATTTGGAACACCTATTTCAGTGCTGCACAAGTACATGGTCATGTTTTCTGATAATTATTAGTTGTTGAAGTTGAGCAAACAAAAACATGTTGTGGGTGTTTTTTCATCTACTTGGCATTTCTTCATCTAACTTGTGGCTTTGTATGTTAAGCATTAATTAAATGCCATTGATCCAACAATCAAGTCTAAAAATAAGCAATTAAACATACAGTGCCGAGATAGCTTTGGTCAACTGATTAAGTCTGCATTTCATATATTCTTTTCGTCGAGATGTAGATATTGTCTTAAGAAATGGTACTTCCATACATCATACTATGTTTTTATCATTCTGGAAATACAGGATGGTTTTGGTTTAGTTTTTATTCATGACTGTGCTTTGCAGCTCCCTCTTTATTTAACACCAAGTAATGTTAAGTTGTTAATTTCAGTTAGAGAAAAGAATCAGTGTTAAGCCTTGTTTTACTAATTATAAAGATATAAACAATGAAATTTTCCCACGCGTCAAATATTTTTCTTAAATGAGCATAATTGGACTGTTTAGTATTAAATTTGCAGTCGAGATCACTTCTGAATCCAGAGCTTGTACTTGAAGACGTCAGCCAGGATCATGCACACAAAACGGTTGTCTATTTATCTATGCAGTTTTTCATTAATCTGTTTCTTATGTTTATAGTCTTTATTTACAACTCAAAACCTATAATTGTACATATTCACCAAAATGGTTTTGCCATGGACTTTTTTTGTGGTGAAGTAAAGAAAAATCATATCAAAGAGAAAAGAATACTGTTTACAGAAATATGCCATTAGGCCTCCAGTTTGCTTTGAAACATTCCTCACCAGTTCAATTGGTATATTACCGACTAAAATGCAGTGCAAACAATGTACAGAACTAATATCAACCGATTGGTTTCGTACAATTATTTTTGTCGACCAACGTAGTATGAAAAAGACCCAAATATTCACTGGTAAATACTTGAGCTGGCTGAGAGCTTCTTACCTTGGTCAATTAATGATGCACAGGTAACAATAGAAGACCACCCACACTTGCCAGGAAAGCATGCATCCATTCACCCGTGCCGGCATGGTGCTGTCATGAAGAAAATTCTTGATGTTCTAATGTCTCGTGGTGTGGAGCCTGAAGTTGACAAGTCTCTCTCTCTCTCTCTCTCATATGCAAACTTGTTCATGCATTGTTTTTATCATTGAGTTTTACTCAAAAACTTTACCAAACCGTAACTATGATATGTAGTTATAGACGAATTTGCATCCCCTGAGATATCTCAAATTTTGAGTTGATCTGTGGAAGATCCGGACCGTTCTATTCTTTTCTGCACAAATCTCAAAGCACAATAATGCTGCCCCCCCTGTATTCCGAATAGGCACCGAAAAAACTTGGCCCGGCTTTAGATAAACTGAAAATTTGAGATATCTCAGAGGATACAGACTCGTTATAGACTGGGTCATTGCTTGGGTAAGCCAATTGTACCAGTTGGGTTGTGTTACATTTTGTACTGGTTCCAACCTAGTTAGGTGCTGCTCGTGTAAATTTTACGAGGTGCTGCTCTACCTCTTTTATTCCATTGCAATTTTTGTGTGGTTTCCTACGGATATTTTTGTGTTCATTTTTTTAATTGTGGTTTTGCAAGGCAAGGGTCTGGTGGGTATTTAAAGCTTAAGCAACTAAATTTGACAGGAAATTCACTTACCAGTAAGTAGTATTGCATTTTTGTTTCAGTTAATTCATGTCTAACCTTAAGCTTTTTCATGATTCTAGGTACTTGTTCTTATTCTTGAAGTTTATGGCCTCGGTTATACCAACAATCGAGTATGACTATACTATGGACTTCGATCTTGGCAGTACAAGCAATTGATTTGGGATATAATGCACCACATTTGTCAGATCTCTTCCTTAATGATTTTTTTTTTTCGGCTTTTTTGTCATTGCCCTACATAATGCATCTATAAGAGATCTGTAATGCAGGGTTTGATTGATGGAGAAGCCTTTTTTGTTTAAAGTTTGTAAATAGTTGTTTATTGACTCACTAAACCGCTACAAAATGTGCAGATTACTTGTCTAATTTGAAGTAACGGAAATAAGCAATTGGATTATATTCAAATAATGGCTTGAAATATGTTCTCAAATATTATATCACCTTCCGAAGGAAATTAAATTTCCATGCTAGCAGGATTGACATCTTATTTAATCTAGTCAGTCACTTGATTGATCAAAATAATAAAAACAATTGAGTGACGCTATGGTACTGTGTAATGTGCAAATCAGTCTGTGCTAAGAACTCATATCTTAATTTTTAAAGTCTAAATAATTAATATATATTTTTTTAGAATTAGATCGAGTGATTTTCTACCAATTTAAATATATAAGGAATAATATTGTAAAGATGTAAAATTTGTCTCACTGGAAAAAATGTTGAAAATGATGTTCACAAATTGAACTACGGACTTAATGTAGTGGTACGAGTCCTCGTCTCTCTTTTAAAAAAAATGTAGGTTAATTTTTGAAAATAATATTTAAAAGATATTGAGTGTAGTAAAACTCTTTAATTGAAAAAAATGACGGCAAGGTATTAGCGTGAAGTCATTTGTTTCGTCCATTGACTCATCTTTCCTTTCCTCGTCAATTGTGTATGTTTAACTTGCATTTGCCCAATCTCCCGACATTTTTATTAATATCCAAAGTTTAATACAAATTATTAATTATATCCAGAATCGGACCAATTATCGATATATACTCAAGCTGGCCATTTTCTGGCCGGCTATGTACCCTCCCTAAGCCGGCCATTTTATGGCCGGCTATGTACCTTTTTTTTTTTTTTTACCCGTATTTTAGAGAAAGACACTATGAAGATCAAAGTATTGAAATTTAACACTGAAAATTGGAAATTTTTTATTTAAATTATTTGTTATATTACTTCTTTTGATATATAATTAGCATATTTATACTAAAATATGCTATATTAATTGAAATTATATTGAATAACACTATATTATGTTAAATTACGCTAAATTACATTGCATTACTTTATAATACACTATATTAATTGAAATACGCTACATTGTGGTACTATTTTTTATGTTGTGCTACTATTTTAATGTTGTTATATTTTCTGTTTAGCATTATCATAATAATTTATTTTGATATGTAAAATATAAAAATAGTACCATAAAAGTACACATACACAAGAACCGAAATATAGGATAATCCAAATATACCAAATATAAATAGTATATCAAATATAAATAGTACAAAATTAGTAAAAATACAACTAAAACGGAGAGGGGGAATATCGCTGAGGCGGTACTCCGGCGTTCGCCCGGCGCCAGCGCGGCCAGGCTCCGTCTCTCTCGGGCTCATCTGGGGCATCGGCAGACCTCAGTATCTGCTCGGCAGTATCCCATCTGGCATCGCCCGTGGAGACTGTCGGTACTGGCGGAGGTGTAGCGAAGATAGATGCGGCAAACCCAGTCCCAAAGGCAGGCTGAGTATGAGACCCGCTACCACTAGCCTCTCCATCATGCGGCATCTCTGTGCCATATCGGGGCCATGTCGGTGCCGACATGATCTCCTCGAACTCGTGGAGACTGCACGAGAGGGACTCGTACTCAGAAGTATCGGTCTCCGCAGGTGGTGGCTGTGGTGGCATCTCTGCTGGACCCTGCAATCATACACATAAATTATTAAATTTGATCTGAATGAAGAAATTTATTAAAACCTGACAGATACTGAAGTATGACATACATAAGGCTGCACCGGACGTCCATGCTCGTCGTACCATGCCGTCCATCCAATGTCGGACAATACCCAACGATGGTAGTCCCACTCTGGATGTGAATCGGGGGAAGATGGCATATCATCCATCAGAACCGGGCTCGGATCGGGCTCCTGCGGATCTATCTCACGCCAGTTGATGTTCTCTCTGGCGTCTCGCAGCATACCGATGATCTTTTCACCGTGCCCGGCATCCTCAACCACATTCGCATTCTTCTTGAGGGTGCGGTACCCAAGCCGTCTCCAGTTCTTCTTTCCCAGCATGCGGATCCCATGCCCGCACTCCTTGATCGCGGCCAAAAGCTGAAAAAAATTTAGCATGTCAGATCAAACCTTGATGTATTACTAAGTTAGATCAAACCTTGTGGTTTTAGGTGCTTTACCTGGCGAGCCCATCCACGACCGTTGGGATGGTAACCATCATCCGTTTTGATCCTGTCGCGGAGATGGGCACCGTAATCACCCTGCAGATAGACACTCGCCATGCAGACCTGCGTGTACCATACATCGTACCTCAACTGGGGATCCCTCTGGGTCTGCTGAAGCACATCTGGCTCGTGATAGAAGTCTGCATACTGAGGATCCAAGGCCGTCGTGTAGTATGCATCGTAATGGGTGCTCCAGTCCTTATCCAGTCGCGCTCGGTGGGTAACGCTGTAAAGAAGACGTTAGTTGCAATAAAAAACTATCAAGTAATATGATTTATTTAATAAATACAATAGACTACGACTTACTGGTGCAGGTCTCTGTGCGTGTAACTCGGCAAAGATGGGTCTATGGGAATCAACGCCGCTCGACCAAACTGGCGGAGTACCCGATCTGGATAGTGGTGCTCCACTATCCAGAAATGTATGAGTGGACCTCGATAGAACCACATCTCCCGCTCCTGCTCGTCAGTCACACTGCCCGGCAAGAGGAACTCCTCGTACAACTGATCGTACGGCGTCCACTCAACAAGAGGCTCAGGCAAACTCTGAAGCTCTGACCGGACTGGCCTGATCCCAACAGTAGCACCGTGGGTCCGATCCTGGTAGTGGTGGAAACCGTACCACTTCTTGGCGTATGCCGGGCAGTGAAACACATCTGGCTCTCCCCAATCGGTGACTCATTGGGGATAGGACGGCCCACCGGTAGCCGTGACCACGACCAGTGCTGAAGCAGGAGTACCGGCCCGTACATCTGCTTCGCCGTCGGCTTCATTTTCAAGAACATTACACGTCAGTGTATTTTGATGGATTGATTGATTAAATAATTTACACTAAAATAAGAGTTGGTGACTTACCTCACTACTACGACACAGGTGGTAGTACAGATACGCCAGGACAGCTCCACCCCAGTTGTACGACGTCGGCCGCTCAATCTCCATCAGTAACGGGAGATACATCATCGGCATCTGATCACCGCTGGAATCAGGAAACATGACAGAACCAAAAAGGTCCATCACGTAGCCCCGTGTATATCTGCAATACAAAACATATAAAAATTCTAATAGAACCATCGTATTATAAATTAATTAGTAGATATTAATAAAAATTTACCTCTGAATCTCCAGCTCGGTGGAATCTGCCGAGAGACCCGCGATGAAGTGCTGCCGTAACCTCGTCATCCGCAAATGGAACTTCGACCTCCCATGGTCCCCAATGATATAGGAAGGATCAGCTCCCAACAACTCCTCGACATAACCTACGAAGGTGGTGCTGTCAGAGATGCCGCCGACGGGTGTGCCACGGATAGACAAACCCCAGAGAGCACTCACATCCTGGAGAGTCACTGTCATCTCTCCGAATGGCATGTGAAACGTGTGCGTCTCGGGACGCCATCGCTCCACCAGTCCAGCGATGAGAGATGCATTGATGATGCTCTTCTCTGTCCGCACGATGTCCACAACCTGGTAGAGACCCAGGTTGATGAGGTACGGCTCCATCACCTCGTAGTACCTCATGTGAACGCACCTCAACTTCACATCTAGAAGATCCGTGTCCTGCGTTGAAAAATGTAATCCGCATGGTGACAACATACTAAAATTTAAATCCAACAAAATTTAATGAAAATATAAGAAAAGGAACGTACCTCACGAGAAGCCAGTGAGACTCGGTGCTCGCTGTGGGGAATCCACAGGAGAGGACTGATGTGCTCCGTGCTGCTGGTACTGATCGGCTCGTCCACTACTGGACGCTGGGTAGGCCGTGCTCTAGGCATCCTGATATCTAAAATAACCTAAATTCGGTGAAATTACGCTTGATCAGCATAATTATGGTAAAAAATGCCAAAATACCCTAAATATTAGTCATCTGTGCTAATTACACTAAATTATGCTTAATCAGCCTAATTATGGTAAAAAAGACCAAAATACCCTAAAAATTGGTCATCTGTGCTAATTACACTAAATTACGCTTAATCAGTCTAATTATGGTAAAAAAGACCAAAATACCCTAAAAATTGGTCAAATGTGCTAATTTCGGTAAAATTACGCTTAATCAGCATAATTATGGTAAAAAATGCCAAAATACCCTAAAAATTGGTCAAACGTGCTAATTTCGGTAAAATTACGCTTAATAAGCATAACTATGGTAAAAAAGGCCAAAATACTCTAAATATTGGTCATCTGTGCTAATTACACTAAATTGCGCTTAATTAGCCTAATTATGGTAAAAAAGACCAAAATACCCTAAATATTGGTCAAAAGTGCTAATTTCGGTAAAATTACGCTTAATCAGCATAATTATGGTAAAAAAGGCCAAAATACCCTAAATATTGGTCAATTATGCTAATTAAACTAAATATTGGTTAACTTAGCTAATTACACTAAATTACAACAACATAATCTAAATTATAACACCTAAAACCTAAATCCTAAACCCTAAAATAAATAAATTAAAAATTAAATTAGATAAAAAAAAAATTTACCTTAAAGAAGAGAGAATTCGGTTGAAGATGGGAGAATTGTGAGAGGAGAGAGAGAAAAAGGGGTATATAAAGGGTGAAATGCGGGTAAAAAAAAAAAAAAAGGTACATAGCCGGCCATAAAATGGCCGGCTTAGGGAGGGTACATAGCCGGCCAGAAAATGGCCGGCTTGGGTATATATCGATAATTGGTCCGATTCTGGGTATAATTAATAATTTGTATTAAACTTTGGATATTAATAAAAATGTCGGCCCAATCTCTACATATCTCGAGTATAAATAAAAAGTTATACTGATTTGATTCCAAATGCTCACACGGTGGAATTAGGGGTCTCAATGACACCCTTTTAACCGTTTATTCTATTCATATCGTATTCGATAAGATGGATATAAGTAAAGTTTTTTTTTTTTCGTTAGCTTATCAGTATGGGTATGGGTAAGGACTTTTTTTTGTTAGCTAAATGAGTAAGGGTACGGGTAAAAATTATTTTGTACCCACTACCCTATAGTATATTTATATAAGTAAAATTATATGATAATGTTTGAACAATAATTAGTGATATTGAAATTTATTTGCGTGATATATTATATGATAATGTTTGAGCAATAATTAGTGTTGTACTTTTATTATTTAGTGTATGTTTTAAACTATAAGAAAAATGTTAAACATATTAATAATATTTGCATGTCTTGATATTTAGTTCAATAATTGAATTTGTTGAAGAGATATTCGTGTTTTTGAATTCTCTTGTTTTATAAAAAAACAGTTTAGTTGGAATTGATTGCAGATACATTTTTTCTATTTTTTTATTAGTAATGTGATTGTATATGTGTGAAATGAATGATTTTTGTCCTGTTCTATTTGTAAATATAATAAAACTAATTATTATATTAGTATTATTCGTTATTCACCCGATAATTTTAACGGGTAATGATAGGATAGGGTAAGGTCAATTCTTAATGGGTAAGGGTAGGGTATGGATAATGTCAATTCTTAGTAGTATAGATATGAAAATGTTTCCACCCTACCCGTATCATACCCATTGACACCCCTACGGATTCTCCTAGGTACCGTAAGGGTACAGTTAACTAGAATGGGTGGATGCAGATCGTTGGCACGAATTCTAAAGGAGACCCCCTACATATTAACAGGCATCAGATTGAGTTTGGCTCAACTGGGAATAAATCTGAACTGTAAAGTTGTGGGCCTCACTTTAAAGTACATGAGAGGATACTTGTTCCACATGGTGACAGGGACGAACAAACTCTAGGGATCTAAGGCAATTTTTCTTTTCTTTTCATAGGGTTTGGGTATCTCCAAGACTCCAACGGAGGTCTCCCAAGACACCGATGCATACTGAAAGTATAAGTTGTTTCGAAAGCACAAAGAGAGACAGAGATTGGCTAGGAGTGACATGGGCGGCAGCAATTAAAAAGGTCTTGAAGGAATGTAATTAAAGTATCCAAAAAGTTGGCTTGAGAGTAGAAGTTAGTGATCCATGTACCAAAACCATGACTTAGAATTAGAATTTAGGAGTAGTGTTATAGGCTTTAGGTCCTAATGCTTTTGATTCGAGATCAATAACGTAGGGCTTAGGACTTTGGTCCTATGATTTTATAAACGTAGACAAAATATTGTTAGTATTATTATTAGTATTATTACAATAATAATAATACCTCTACTACTATTAGTATTACTACTATTGTTATTATTATAATAATATTTATAATTATTATTATCATTGTTATTATTATTTTTTATTATCTATCTTGGTTTTGGGACTATATTTTGGATTTTATTTTCTAACTTACTCTAACTTGTTCACAATTAAAGACTTTGTTGTTGTTGTTTCATTTTTATAAAAGAGGATGGAGATTAAACCATCCAAAAAACTGGAACTTTCTCCATCAATAACATGTTTGTTTTAATCAAAGACTGATTCTTGAAATCAACAGAGTTGTTAAGTAAATCTTGGAGAAGTATAATATTAGAATAATGATTTTGCTCGCCGAGCGAAGGCCTCATCAAGAAAATAACGAGTTATGCTGGACAGTATGCATGAATGCATACCAACTGTTATGTAAGTATTAACTATTAACAAAAGTAACAATTAATGAGGTATAAAGTGTTAATTCTTGACATGTTTAAATATATATGTACTATTTAAAATATGTTAACTCTTAATTTGCCTAGTGCAGAAGATCGAGAATTTAAGATTCAATGTTTGTCAGTTGTCACTGAATAATTTCAGGACTTCTGACTCTCACATCATGATAATTTTTTTGCTAATCTAATGCCGTCACATTACATTTTCTATAATTTTAATATAATAGTAAAAACTGGAATATCATAAGCTTTGCGTACCCCAAGAATGGTATTCTTGGCACATTATCTCTTTACTTTAAAAGTCTTGCTTTTCTTTTGAACTTCTAAACGATGAAGAAAGAAGATGAGCTGAAGGTGGGAGAAGGGCCAAGCAGGTAAGGCTGTTTTGGGCTAAGAACAGTTGTTAGTAGAAAGTGGATGTGGGCCAACACAAATTGTAAAAGAAGTGGCTCATGTTATCATTTACTAGTTACTTTATCTTTACATAATTACATGTACATTTTACTATATGTATTTGTTAGAAGTGGTCCAGACGAAGTCCACTTTCAATTCGGATCCAGTAAAGTAACCCAATCTTTGGGTTTTGGATCGAGACCGTCCGATTCAAATCTGCAAAAATCCATCCGCAAAATGAGTGCACACATTCCGACGACGAATTCAAATCCTGAGACAATCTCGAGCGACGAATTCGAATCGGACGGTCTCGATCCAAAACCCAAATATTGGGTTACTTTGGGGGATCTGGACCCGTATACTTTATAGGAGAAAAGAGAATGCTGTAACTTTTTATCCAAGCAGAACTTATCAATTATTCCTTCCTTTCCTTCTTTTCTTCTCAATTCGTTCCAGTTTGCTTAAATTGCCAAAAAAATTACAAAAAAGTATTCAATAGATCAGATTGGGTTGTGACAATCAGATCAATTATA
This sequence comes from Carex parvula, assembly GCA_025461045.1. Lineage (NCBI taxonomy): Eukaryota > Viridiplantae > Streptophyta > Magnoliopsida > Poales > Cyperaceae > Carex > Carex parvula. The sequence goes on from JAJGRW010003233.1 coordinate 36,195, forward strand.
GACGCAAAACAGTGTCTGAGTTTAATACTTGGGAATAAAACTCAATCAGTGCAATATTGCATAATTGATTTTAAACACACGAACTGCAATCTGTGCTCTAAATATACAGTTCAACTGCAATGTTATTGCAATTTTCACACAAAACAAAGGGATAAGCAAAAATTAATAGAGCAAGAAGGTCAGACAGTCACAGAACCGATTTCTGAGATTGCTTTTCTCCTTTGTGGCATTGGGTTACTTAAGCATTTGGACTAATGAGATGCGATCAGTGTTGAATATAAAAACCTGATGTTCAGTATAAATAGGTCAGGCATTTAATCTCTTCAGGCTTCTATAGAACATTCGAGTAACAGTAGCATACAAAAAAAAAGAGGGAATGCAGAAAACGAAATCAGAAATATACACTATTATACACCATTACACATTAGGAGCTACTGTTCTGATTTTGCCACAATATTGGGATTGGTTGCTGTAGTAGTACCTGCATAATAAATTGGACAAATAAATGTTAGTGTAACTAGATCAAAGCTCTACAATTGAGAGGGCAAATACGACACAGCAATCCAAACTTTGTTTTTTGCAATCAAGCATCGATTTCTAATCACATAAAGAGAACTAACATTAAAATAAATCTATCAAATATGCATAACTGGCTACTTGCTGGTGCTTTTAGAATATGGATAATTGATCTGAATGTTTAATGTAAATCGAATAATATTCAAACAGTCATCTGCAAATAGTTGAAGTTCAAGTGGCTGGTAGAACAAGTCAGCTCCTGATCAACATAACTCC
>JAJGRW010003234.1:0-23740 GCA_025461045.1 Carex parvula
TTTCATTTTGCGTGATTTGAGATGTATGGGCAAACATGAAACAGCACAACAATGAATGACTGACTTATTTGCAATTAAGCAGACCAGTATACCAGTAAACTCCGCAGAAGAAATTATCTCAGCAGATTTTTCTAATGGCAGTTATTCTAAAAGGAATAAGAACTTACATGAGAGATGAACTCAAAGTAATACGGCCTGACATATCTCTTTCCTGTGGGAAAATTTAACTACAATCTTACGCATACGTATAAATATTGAAGTTTCAGAAAAAGATAGGAGGCCTACACTGGTCTGAATTCAAAAGGGAGTTACAGAGTTACACAAACCATTGCGAAAGACGTAGTCGTGGGGCTCGGCGGGTTCGCTGGTGTTTGCCACACTATCTCCATCTCTCTAGAGAGACGAGGCACCGGCGGCTGCGGCAGAGAGTAAAGAGGATGGCTTTTGGATTCTCGGTAGCGATTTCTGTGCGGAGCTTTGTGCTGCGAATCGGGGCAATGAGAATTTTGAATTTACCTCTACATGCATGCATGTTTATGCTGGAAATACAAGTCGTATGCTTTCATTTTAATCTACACTACGTAAATGTAATTTGAAAATCAAATTTTCTCAACAATTCTTTCCTATTATTGTTATTCGTTGTTTAATAGATTTCACGATCATCCGAAATTTTTATTGTTGCACTCGCTAAAAATCAAATTAAATGAATACCACTGCTGGGGCATTTATTCAATACTATCACCCCGCTAACCCAGTTCGCGCACCAAACTGGCCGGTGCGCGGACTGAGTTGGCGCACAGGTGGTGCGCAGACTGGGTTAGCGCACCAATCTTTTCACCGTATTTGATGTCTATTTTCGTAACTCAGTGCCCAGTCCGCGCATCACCTTGGTGCGCTAATCCAGTCCGCGCACGGCCAGTTTGGTGCGCGAATTGGGTTAGCGGGAGTGGTAGTATTGAATAAAGCCCGCTGAAGTGGTAATAATTAATTCTGATTTTTTTGAGTGGGTAACAATAAAAATTTCGGCCCGATCATGTATGAGTTTTTTTTTTATTAAATTGAACCTATAAAAGAGAGAAGGATATAAAAGTTTATGTGATCCATGAAGATTAATTTAGCATTTTCAATACAAATTATTGTTCTTAAGGAAAATAATTATTTTTATAGACTCGTTCGATATTATATATTTACAATTGTCATCTTCAATTTGATATCTCTATAACAATAAATTTATTAAATTAATTACTAATTTCATACTGCAATAAACTTTTACAATGATTGTATTAGCAATTACAGTTTATTTACAATAGAAATGTACGGAATTTTATAGATTTAGATAGCATGACATCATTAATGAGAACTAGGCGTGTGAAATCCTACTGACGATATTGATGATATTTGACAAGAATCATACAGAAAATAGTAAAGAGATGCAGCCGCCCTCGTTAAAATATTTAGATTCATTCTTTCCTCCTGCCAATTCGTATTCCCTCTATTCTTTTTTTTTCCCCTTTTATTAATATTGTGCAGTAATTGTAACCTAGATAAGTGACACACAGATGGTAAATTTAAAAAATAAGAGTTTCTAGGAACTTTACAGAAACGAATTCTTCCCAATCCAATATTAATTCTGATAAGAAATTTTAATTTCGAATTAACTCAATAGACTTCTGTGAAACTTTTTTTAAGGTTTGTGCAGATAAAAGACAGGTTTGTGTAATTTTACACCAAATATGTTAGAACAACAGAAAAAATGCATTCTCTCTTATAAGCCGTGTTGAGTTATAAAAAGATGAAGTAAACCTTTTACTTCTCACTTAAGTTGTTAAACAAGTTTAAAGTAAAATTACTTCCCACGTAAATTAAATTACTTCTCCAGACAGAATAATAATAACCACCCCTTGTTAAACAAGAAGTTAAAAAAAAATTACTATGTTTCAGCACTCCTCCAAATTACACCCCTTGTGTTTGGTAATCTTTTTAACATAATAATAATCCCATTAGCATTAGTGATAATGAATTTGATAATTTGCTACGAAGAATTTACAGGTCACAACGGAAACTACTGCTGTGACCTGACAGGCAAACAGATCATGTCTCCCACAATAAAAATATACATGTTGCCCATACGTGTGTGCGTGTGCGCTTTGGCTGGGTGTCCGTTGAAGTGAGAAAGAGAGTTGTAAACATGGCTGCAAGATCAAAGACTCAAAAGTATCTGACTACTACAGGATAGATATCTACACAACAACACAACATTGTCCCTGTACATAGTAGCTAGGTAATCAAAAAATTTCATGTGAGACTAGAAGAGATGAGCCTACCACCTACATCCCAAGAAGAAACAATCAAATTAGCATGAGTTTATGGAAAAACTAATTCTCTTGTCTGACATCTACGGCATGCGACTCTCTAGTGGCTCGCCTTTCTATTGCTCCTGGGGGCATTTCGTTCCTCCAGCAACTCTTGCATAGTTGCAGACGTTTCCTGCAAAGTAATTAGGGAAAATATAGGTCGGCTCATAATCATTTTACTCATTAACTTGATTTCATATATCAAGATGATAGAATGGTTATAAATTTGTATACCTTCAATTTCTTACGCAAGTTCTCCTCGTCCTTGTCGCGACGGATTCTCTCTTCAGAAAAGATATCTATCAGTGCCTCCTGCTCTTTCTGCGTCTCTTCCAGCTTCCTTTGAACCTCTTCCAACTACAAAATTCAAACACGAGTTGTTGTAAGATGTATGTACATTTCAGCATCTTTATTTATTTCCTATCTGGTTGTTAGTTTGTTATTTATTTATTTATTTATTCATTCGTGGGTCTTAATAGATTTATTCGAACATTGATTAATTTCCTTTACTATTTGTTGAAATGTCACACACAAATGCCAAACCATATCAAGTTAAATTCCAACTTGAAACAACACTAAAGCTAGGTACATACAATATTTGGAAAAATAGAGAAAGGAGAATGTCATCAAATACACGTACTTGTTCAGTTAGAACTCTATTCTTATCTCTCTCAATCTGCAACTCTTGCGTCATTTTCAACTCCAAGTCAGATACCCTTCAAACAGAAAGAATACCAATTGTCAGGATACTAAAATAGTAAAATTGCAAAAAAAAGGTGAAGGGCCCCACTGGTGTGTTACAAAAAATAAAATCATATATAAGCTGATTAATCTCTTACTTCTCTTGCAATGCTTCATTTTCATCTCTCAATTGCTTGATAATAGACTCAGAGTCATCATCAGTTGATCCTCTTACCTTTCCTTTCCCGTTTGAATCCTACCACATATATACAAACAAACAAACAAGACATAATAATATATTAATCAAAGTGAGAGTAGTCAAATAAACAAAACATAATTACAGAACCTGTATACAAAATATTCCTACTGACTACTGAGCGAGATTATTTTGAATCAGAAAAAATGAAATACACCCACTTCTCTGATGTCAAGCAAAAATTGAAATTCTTGGTAGTTAGTTACCTTGTAGTGGGAGCTGGGAGTTTCTCCCAACATCCCATTTGTTCCAGCTCTCACTTCTGACCTCACTTGAGAAGATGAGCTTGCCTTGGAACCACCATGTCTTTTCAAAAAGTCCCTCTGAATAGGGGAAGGTGTGGGCCTCACTGCTGATAAATTGGCCTGTGACCTGCCCAACAGACCGCCCCTATATTCTGAGTCACTGTCATCGTCCGAATCAGCACTATGATTTCTGTTATTTGCACTTTTGGGATGTGCAGATGACCTTGAGAGAGTTTTATGGGACCGTGATGTAGTGCTCAGTTCCCCAGTCTTGACAGCAGAATCACTCGATCTTCTGGGATGAGACAACTTCCCATTTTGTTGTGGGGTTACTTCAGGTGAACCCTCATCTGCACAAAAGAAACTGTGATGAAGAGTGTATTTTGAGGCCAAAACAAGCATTAGCACACCAGATTTTGTATAGGATTTGTTAGATCCAGTATGTCCAGGTACAGTACCTGACCAGTTATTAAGGTACCAACGACAACAACATTCTATTAACTTTAACTTTTGGGGATGCAGACTAGATGTTTAAGGTAAGTTCAACTAGTTCAATTATTTACAAACACACACACACACACACACACACAAACAAACCCAGACAACCAATCTAAATTAAGACTTGAAAATAAAATAATATTCTTAATACATGCCAACAAACACTGGTGAAGTATTCATTTGTTGTGTGAATGTAAAGCTTTGATTTACAAATGTTTAAAATATGGTAGAAATGTCCTTTGACAAACAGACAGAAAAGGATCATGTACCATGAAAATCAGAGTTCTCTGTGTCCTTACGGGGCGGATTGTTTCCAACATATCCAATTTGACGAGCATTTGTATTCCTAAAACAAAAGGTAACACCAAATTTTATACAGATCCTCTGATTTTTATTTTTGTCCTTTTTAAGGTATAGTTGAGCCTCCTGAACCTCGCAATCAGATACCTTTTGGCTCTTTTTTTCAAAAGAATAAAATGCCAAAAACTATTCTTTCTTGTTTCTTCATAAAAGGAGAGAAAAAGTTGGAAAGTTCAGGAGCCTTTGAAGAAAACAATGAGGGATAGGACAGATACTTCTCACATATTTAAATGGAAAGAAGCTATTTGCAGTATAAAAGTTGCCCCTTTTAGGATTATCAACTGAAACCAACCAGTAGGACTTTTGCATCTGCACCAGACGTGCCTCCAGCCTAGCGAGAATCGTAGTACGTTCAAAGTCTTGCTTGTCATGCGCCGGTTCTATGAAATTCGCCTCCAATACACCTAATTTATGCACATACATGTTTTCATCTATCTAAATGGAGAAAAAAAATGCATATGTGAACCCTCCGATAATGCATGTTTGTAATTCCCTATAAACCTCATAAAAGATCTTGCACGGCATCAGACCATCAAGGTTTATCTTAATTTGAACTTAAAGATATGAGAAACAAGAAAACAAAATCATCCCCCCCCCCCCCCCCCCCCCCCTCCCACAAAAAAAAAAAAAAAAAAAAAATCCCGAGGTGGGAGGGGTGGGTATTCATAGAGAAGAAGCATTGAGCAAAGACGTGAAATTTAGCAAACCTCCAAGGGAAATACAAAAGCAGTCAACTTATGATCCATAAAGGTCTGGACAAATTCCCTGTTTTTAAATGCATGACATATAAACTTCAAAGAGCGTACCTAGAACACCACGACCACCGCTACCAGCAGCAGTCCAAACTCGCCAGAAAGGCTACAAACATAACTCCAATGTAAGTACTCATTTCTTTTATTTCCAAAATCAAGGAAAAAGATAATTAACCAGGAACAATTTTACCTTGATCAGCCGGTTCTTGTGGTAAACATTAAATCCCTGGACATCAATATGATGTTTTGCATCCTTCACAAAGCCAATGGTCACTACTGCAACCATCTGATAACACAACCCAGAAAATAGAAAGTAATAAGCAAACAATAGATGATGCCCAAGTACTCTTAGAGGAAATGGTGAGGCTTTAATTACATTTGGGTCTTTTGGGGCACCATCAGCCGATTGGGGGCGATATGTGACATTTTGTTTGAGCATCATGTCATTCACAATATTATGATGCTCTATCTCCTTTCCACGTAGGATCATTCGAAAAACATGTGGTAGCCTGAGGTAGAGAATGGATGCATAACTCTGCAGTAATGTTACATAGAAATCTATTATTATATAGATGATGACATATCTCACAAGTGTTAGTACACATTCAAAAAATTAAACAACAAAAAGTGACTCTTGAGGTTTTATATATTCTAAAGTTTTGGGATCTTGTCTTGATTTGTGTTTCTACTTCTCTACATTTGCATTTTCAAGACACTAAGATACATATTTACCCTCAGAGAATGCCGATAGGTTAGAAAGTGTCGCGAATTTGGAAATTGTTTCGCCATTTGGATGTTTTTCTCATCCCTGTTAACCCCTCGCAAAAGTATATCCTGCAATTTTATTACAAACAATAAAAAGAAGTTAAAAATAACTATTGAAGAGCAGCATGAGGCTAGAATAAAGCCTTGTCTCAATGACAGAGAAAGAATTTCAAGTTAAACTAGAGGAAGTTTTGTTTAGTTTCTTCTGACATTAGCCCCTTTTGTGGCACACAACTTCAAGTTCCAACATACAGGTCATTCCCATCATAAATTGCACACTAATAACCACATTGCTTCAGCCCAACTATAGATATATTTGTTAAGAAATTCAACCGGTTTGAGATTTGACAAATACTAACTAATTAATTGATCATTTAAGAGAAACCTACCTGAGGGTCACTATCAAAGTCAAGTTCGAGCAGGCCATGATCATCCTCCCAAAGATTGTATATAATGATTCGAGTGCCATGGTCCTCTATTGAACTAAACTGCAACACGCCATAGAAAATATGTTAGTTATCATACCCTTTTTTTGCATTTGTAAAAAACAATATAAGGTTCAACCTAGTTGATGACTGGCACCCATAATATAAGAAATATAATAGGGATCGTGGAGGTTTGAGCTTATGTACGAGTCTATACTAGATAAATGTGCAATTGAGGTACATGATTTCAAAGGCCTCAGTCAAGTCCATCACTTTAAAAACCAAAATGACCTATTGCACGCAAGAGTTGTTAAATTATCCATTCTTAAGTGAGGTCAAGCTAAAAATTGCATTGTCCTCAATTTATAATTTGGTACATCTCATTTGTTTAGGCCGGGAGAACTGTAGAAGGTTGGCCAACAGATGATATAAAATAAAGATATAGAATTGAAGATTTGAAAGATTATATACCTGGTTGAGGAGATCTGCTTCACTCGAATATGGGGACCATTTCACTATGGTCTCCAAGTTCGTATACCAATCTCTTATATTTGTTCTTTCAAGCCTTTCCCAACCATTATTATTCTCATAATCAAGCTGCAAGTTTGTTCCAGTTCATAAATCAGTTATTACTGTATGAGAGAAACTAGATTGTTTGGTTGTATAGTTGGTTCTGTAAACCTTTTTTTTTAACATTTCTCCATCATGATTATATCTTTTTTTTAAAGAGTAGGGTTAAAATGCATCATTGGTTTTTGTGCCCCAACCATACCCCACATCTCTATCTCCATTTTCAAAGTTTAAATAGTCGATCCGAACCGCTCAACATGATATCCATATTATAATGTGCTTAGAGACCAAATTTTATATTTTTTGGTATTTTTTTACTATATGTTTAGATAGGTACAAAATCACTGTTTTTGGATGGCCCATAAGCAATGATTTTGTATCTATCTAAAAAGATAGTAAAAAATTTCCAAAAAAATATAAAATTTGGTCTCTAAGCACATTTTAATATGTAGATCATGTTGAGTGGTTTGGATTGATTGTTTGAACTTTGAGAATAGAAATAAAGATGTGAGGTATGGTTGTGGCACAAAACTAATGGTGCATTTTAACCCTACTATTTTTTAAATGCCTGGTTAGACAAAATCAGTAACTGCAAACTCGAAGACCTAATTGACTTGAACTCAATCTTAATTACATAGTTGATGGCCTGATCAGGAAGACTCAAATTGCATATTATGGTAACTGCTTTTGTAACCTGGCACAGTAACAGGCTAATACAAGTAAGAACCAGTTGATTTTATAAACACTTGGTCCTCAACACAACAAAAGACAACAGACAAATTGCCAAAAGTAATTTACCATAGGAACAACAATGTCTTCTTTTCCGGTGCATCTGAGAAAGGTATAAGAAAGCATTCCTATACTCTGGGTGGACCTATAATAGATATCCAAGAAAAAATAAATAAAAGGACAAAAAAGAGGAGTCATGTGCAACATAAAATAACAAGCACATGATTGTCAAACAACATATACTGATTCCATAATTTATTGCTCTCTCACTACATTTCTCAAATAACAGAAGCATTCAGTTAAATGAGGATATGAAACCTTGAGAAAACTAGATAAAGGATCTTTTTTATACACAAGCATTGTACCAAAGAATCTTCAAACAACGAAAATTTTATTATTATGATTATTACATTGCCATATTCTCACATGTAATTATGGTGTTAGCAAATAACAGTTAAGGCGGAAAAGCTGACTAATTGTGGGAGGTTCTGAAATTATACAATAATACAGGTACTCGTGCATATATATAGCTTGCTTCAAAATTTGCAAGAAAAAAGAAAGATCACCTCTTCCCATCCTTTCCATAACTACGGGAAAACACAATGACATCAGCTCCAAGTCTCATGGTGCTAGTTTTGAAGCCATTACCATCTGATCACATAAGAAGACAAAGAAAAGATTTAATTTTATTAAAAGAATGCATCATCTATAAGGTATTTTATTTTAAAGAAAATGAATTTATTTCGTCATAACTAACATTGTCCAATGGTGTTTGCCATTTTGCATTTGGCTGAATAGCCCAAAGACATGCATTGCCGCATCTTGTCTGGATTCATCCCGCCACCATCATCTGAAATAGTGAAATGCTACATTACCATCGATGACATTTATTACCAGCCACTAATCCAAGTATGTCTAAAGTTACAATGTATATGCAACTTTTTTTTTTTAAATCAAACCCATGATTCAAAAAGTGCTCCTTTTCAACTTGATCATTAATAACAAACCTACTTTCTCAATAAAATTTTGGTCAATGGGCTTATCAAAAGCTTTTGGACAGTACAGGTTTGAGTAGTTATTTGACACTCTCATAACAGGCTAGCCGGCTTGAGTTACATCAGGTTCAGGTTGCTTGCATTTTAAAAATTCTCTGGCTGGGTCAGGTTCAGGCTCAGATATGATGATGTAAACCATCTTTTATTACATGCATGTAAAAGACCGATTACAATAAGCCACAACATACAGAAATTGTCCCCAAAAGTATTTTCAATCCTTATGATCATCAAAAGAAATATGTAAGGATGCAATTTTTTTTCAGATGCGAGAGTATTTGGTTTTGAGCAAAGGACTTTGAACCTCACATGCATATCTTAGAAGAAAACTGTATGCAATGTGTACAAAAAAATTTCACAGGATCCCAGTGCCTATTCTGCTATTTGGGTTTTATAGACTTCACAAGGCATTTAAATACTCTTTTCAATTTAGAAAAATGGGTAAATTTCGTCGGAGGTCACTAAACTTTGTCCTTTGTCACGAATTGGTCACTAAAGTTTGATTTATAAAGTGACATGAGATGGATGAGCATATTCCGTTAGTATTTTGGATGGAAAAAAAAATAGAGTGACTTGATTGAAACAAATAAAAATTTCAATGGCTATAGAGGGACAAATCAAACTTAAGTGACCAATTCGTGACAAAGAACAAAGTTTAGTGACCTCCGGCGAAATTTACCCAAGAAAAATTAAAAGAAATAGATGTTGTTTACCTTCAACCAACAGCATTCTCAAATTGTCTTTCTCATTCAACAGCATATCAATGTTCACATAAGTGGCTCCATTGGCAACCTTAGCACATTACAATATTTAACAGAAAAAATAGTAACTAAAAGAAGGCCTGGGTAAGAACATTGATGCTAAAATTCTGAAAATATATAATAATTCAAGGACAAAGCCGGTACCTCATCAAGAGAATTATCCAGCAATTCAGCCAAAGCTGTATATAATAAATGAATGGTTCAAATAAGTAAATATGAAGGTAAATTTTTTAAAACAAACTAAATATTTTGGTTGGGCATGATAGCTTCATTTGTTCAGCTGATCGTTTTAAGGTGAAACCAAAAAGCAATTGGGTAATGGACTTTTTTATTTTTGTAAAATGAAGAAAACAGATCAAAGCAACACGATTACTCAAACCAGAAACTGAGCAAACAATACTAGTGAGCCCAGGTTCATTCAATTTAACTGAACAAGTGCTGAAAGGATCATATTTAACCATACAGTATTTCAGCATGTATATAATGCAACAATGATTTAGTGTTTGCTAATACTTCAGATTATTTTGTTTAATCATCAAAACACAATAAAAAACAAGAGACAATATCATATTTTTTTAATTAACTGAACAGTATATGCCACAAAAAATTAGTTTTTTCTCATTATCGAAATAACTGAACAGATGAAGACTCCTAGGTAGAAATGTATGCCTGATTGCAAGAGCAAAAAAAATTCTGAAATGTTATTATCGTTATTGAAGAGTAGAAAGAATTTAACCTCCAAGGGCCCACTTGTGACTAGTTGCATTTGAGTGAAGAAACTTTGGATGCACTCTGACGTGATCCATTCCTGTAAAAAGAAACAGAACAAAAACATTTTCGCACTTTTTCAGAGAGAGAGAGAGAGAGAGCTTAACTCAAAGAATTATTCAAAATAATTTAGGATATATTTTAATCAAAAGAATTTGAGTAGTTAAATCTCAACTAATTCAAGAATGGAGGGAATTACTTTCAGTTGAATGCCTAAAAGCTTTAACTCGTGGATAACTCACTCCAGTTTTTTGGTTTTCCCAAATTACGCAGAAAATAGTTCCAATTTCCCCTTTTATTGATAAACCAATTTCTTAAAAAATCTTTGTGACCGTATTACAAATCTACAAGAGGATCTAGCTATTGCAATCAAAATTCAAGTCCCAGTCAAGTTTCCCTAAAAATGAAAATACCCTTTGCTTTATTCAAAGTTTTTTATTCCTCTCCAAAGGTTAAATGCCCCTCCAATTCAACATCTGAACACCATACAAAAACCAAATATCAATCAAATTTCTATACCGGATGTTTGAGCCGAGGACCCAATGTCGGGGCTTCCATCAAAATAGTCCCCGGCCTTCCAAAATTGCTTAGAACCTGACACAGGCATTATCTGATTCGTGTTAGGAGTCTGCTTCTGCACAATCGGGTTAGCAACAATCTCCGGCGGTGGGAGAGGGAGCAAGTTTGGATCATTATCACGGGGTAACGGGACAAGAAAATCCGTAGGAAGCGTAGCTGAGTCAATCCTAGGTTTTTTACGTTTTGTTGTTGCATGAGTGCTTTCTTCTCCGTTAATAACCCTAGATCTCTTGTTGGCTAGGTTCGGGTGAGTTTCTTGATCTGAATCATCGCTGTCACTGCTACTAAGGTCGATCACCGTAGCTGCGTGATTCAAGGGGGCTGGAGGGTGTGGTCGAGGTAGGGGAGAGGAGGGTATCTCTTGTTTGATGATGGGTGTTTTTGAGGCCATTGGAGGTGGTGAGGGAGGTGAGGGGATCAGTTCATCACAGGATGAAAAATCATACGATTTATTTAATCAAATGGTGCTAAATACACTCCAAATTACGTTTCCAGCGTAGAAGATGCTATGTCCCTGCAATGGAAATCTCTCAAAAATTAGTTTTGCATTTGCAAAGTTAAAAATGAGGCAAGAGATTAAGAGCATCCTGAGAGAAATATACATATATGATATCAATAAAAATCAAGAATAATGAAGAGGTTCGAAAAACAGTTTTAACCTCTTCAGCCGGTTTATTGAGGTCGAGAGATACCAGTACGATAAACCTGTTCTGCCGGTTTATAAGGCGACTAAATTCTAAAAATGGAAGCGATGGAGGCAATCCAAGAGAGAGGGAGAGAGGGTTTGTCGCAAAACCCTAGTTTGCGAGGAGAAGAGAAAGGGAACTGGGGTGCAAGAGGGGGTACGGCGTCGACTATAGAGACTCGAGAGGGGCGGGAGGGGCGGGAGAGGGGGGGCGTCGAGGTCGAGGTCGGGAGGGTGGTGGGGAGAGAGAGCGAAACGGAGAGTCCGAGAGAGAAAGGGTGGTCGGTAGCGAAATAGAGGGCCCTCTGATCCAGAGGATCCGCACGAATTATTAAGCAGATCTGACGTTTCAGATTTTGAGAGGTAGATTTGAGTTGAGACAGAAATTATCGGTAAGGAAACATCGTTTAATCTCAAAACTACAGTTTCTTAAAAGTTAAAAATAACGATAACTCAAAAATCTACGGTTCACTTCAAACTTTGATCTAATTAACTCAGTAAATTAATTATATAACAAATTTTTAGAATATTAATTTTATTATTTTTAGAACCTTACTATTTTTATAATTTATCAAAGATGACACAAAATGTCTTAAAAATAAAAGACAATTGACAATATTTTATGAAAGAGAAAATTATTATATTTTCTTGGTACATGGGTTCTATACAATATCTAAAGTTTAGCTCTCGTTTTACATATATATATTTTATTTGTCATATATTCTATTTACAAAATCAAAGAATATGAGTATTTAAAAAAAAAAAAATATATCATAAAAGCAGTGAGACCAAATTATTGTTAGTATCTATATGTAAAACATTTATTCTATACACACTAAATATCTCTAAAAAAAAAGCTTTCTAAATTAACCAAGAACCGAATCTTATTTAGATATATCTAAACATACTCTAAAGCATTAACTAGAGATTTCGTACCTCCTTTGATATCGTAATCAAATGTGAAGAACCTCCAATGGATTAGTTGACCTTCTTGTTTCTTGATCTACCTCCAAGCAACAAATAGATGATGTCTCTCTTAGTATCCACTTAGAATTAATTAGGAAAACAAATTTCTTCTTGCTAGAGAATACTATTTGTTGTTGCTCCTTAATTAAGATTTCTACCCTTCAACAAACACCTTTTATTATAGTAAAAATTGTACTCAACACATGAGAAATAAGTGGATTAAGAGGAGAGAAATTTCAGCGGCTTGGAGAGGAAGACAAAAAATTTATGCACAATTGGAGAAAAAGGAATTAGTATTTAAGGAACATCTTTAGAGTTTCTTACTAATTAAGAAATGCTAGAATGTTCCTAAACTAATTGTATTCATCTCCATTTACTCCATTTCTCTTTAATTTCGAATTTAAAGGAATTAATTGACAATTATGGCTGCCAACTTTCTTTCCCTCTTATTCAAAATTAATCCACTACAATTAATCCAATTAAGCACGTTGCATCAAATGCATTTTAATAATAAATATATTTCTCATGTTTATGTTGATAATAAAATTATGATATGTCAACACATAATATAATTTATTTTTGACTAAGGTTGTCATTTCCATGACATTTATTTTAGTATCATATGATGAATAGAATAAATTAAATTATAATTATTATAATTAATTATTCGACCACCATATTCATATCACATATGACATACTAAAATAATTTATCTAATTAAGAACCTATTTTGGTGTGACCTAAGAGGATCTATGTCATGTTGGCAATAGAATTAAAACCCCTTTTTAATTATATAAATCACAAGCGACATCTAGCAATACATTGTGATTACCCAATTGACACAAATGATATATACAATACAATACCACGATCCAATATAAAATAAATGTATATTCGTGTTAATTCTTATGTCTCATGATATCATGAATGAATTAAAGGTAGGAATTGATAGGTGTATTTTATATACACCGTCGGTCTAGTTTTTATCATAAAATAACACCAAATATCTTGTATTTTGGATATAAAGCGAATATAATACACCAAGAATCAAGTTACTGCGTTCGCTCGATGTTTCAATGCAGGAAACAGTGCAAAATGAAGAAAAACTGCCTAATGCGGACGCATTCTCCCCCAGTGCGGACGCACTGGGTACTTAGCCGATTTTCCAGCAGCGCAGACCTCACAGACGAAAAGTCCGAGCGTAATGCGTCCGCATTCAACATCCAGTGCGGACGCATTCGCTACTTAGCCGATTTTTGCGACTTTCAGAATCTTTCGAAATACAGAAGTTCAAGGCTAGTGCGGACGCACTCACATCCAGTGCGGACGCACTCAGTACTTAGACTATTTTTGAAATCTTCAGATTCTTTGGAAAACAGAAAACAACATGCCAGTGCGGACGCACTAAAATCCAGTGCGGACGCACTTAGGAAATTTTGCAGAAAATCCAGAAAAGGGAACTTGGAACCAAAGAAAATTTGGAGTCGGTGCGACCCAGACCACCCGCACTCAACTCCAGTGCGGACGCACTGGACTCGCAGACAGCCAGAAATTCGCATTTTCTAGAGATTTTCTATTCTTGGCTTCCAAGGAACACGTTTTAGAAGGCCAAAAATAGCCATGGCAGTCTGAAGAGTGCACCCACTAACTCCACTTCTATCCTCTAAATTGGGCAAGGCCTTTGGCTATAAAAGGAGAAGAATTTCATCTCTCTCATCATCCATTCTTTTACCCATATTCCATATATTGAGAGAGAGAGATCCTGCAGAAATTCTAGAAGGTTTTCCAAGGAAGGAGAAGAAGAAGATTCAAGCAAGGAGTCGGCAAGATCGAGGTTTTAGATCAAAGAAGGGTGTAATCATTTCTTTATCTCATTTCTTATTGTTTTTGCAAATCTTTGTTATGGATCTCTCCAAGAGAGAGTAGTTCTCTTTCTAGGGGTTTAGGTCAATGCATGAACTTGTTTAATTCTATCTTATTCGGATATTTGTTTTTATTATGATTGTGTTATCGGATTTGATTGTTAATTTCTGTGATTTATTCTTTATGAATTTCATTAGTACTCGTTCCTTTGAGTTCACCTGGTTAGGGTTTATTGAATTGAAGTAGTTTTGAAATCGCGTTGATCGTGTTTTTTCCGCTTTAAGTTTATTAAATTCCGGCATTGGTCATGAGGAGACTACTAATTGAAACCATAAAGACACACCTTAGGATTGGGTTAGAAGCGACCGTACTTTGATATCCAATCCGGAACTATAGAAATTAAAGTTAGGATTTTGGTGAAGGACCGAAAGGAGAAGGCAAATCCTAAATTAGGACACCTTAGAACAAATATCGATATATGCTTTGTAGCATGAGATTAAATATCCCTCTAGGTTAGTGACAGCCCTAGAATTCGAGGCACATTAATTCATAGAGCGCAAAGTAGTCGTATTAATATTTGTTCCAAAGGCTAACATAGGTTAGAAACCTCATCAAATCAAACATGAATTTAAACAAACCGAATAAATAGAATTAGCAAGGAATTGTAGACCGAATACCCCTAGATCTCCTTAAACTTGAAATCAAACCAATCTTTCTTTCCTTTATTTTATTTACATTTATTGTTTGAAACTCCTCTCATTCGGGTATTGAACCCAACCTTAGGATTTTAGAACAAAAACCCCCCCATTTACTTTTATTCTTTTGTTTTAGAAGTAATTTTCTTTATTAAAAATTAGTGTTTCCCTTCCTCCCTGCAGATCGACACCTTAATACTACAATCGATAGGTTGTGCGCTTGCAACTAACCTATTCTTTGAGTACGAAGGTTTATAAATTTTAAAGGCAAAAAGAGTACCAAATTCCTATATCTAAAATACTCAACAAGCTTTTTGGCGCCGTTGCCGGGGAGAATAGGATAGATACTAATTTTTATTTTAGGAAAGTACTTTTAAATTCTTAGCTTCCTTATTTACTTTTTTTCAGAAAATTAAAAATCCAAAAAATATTTACTTTCCTTATTTACTTTTCTGCACTTTACTATTCTCTATTTTATTCTCTCTTTCACATCTCATCTCTACTCTTCTCTCTTAGATTTGAAAACTGGCACCGGTCACAAGGAGCCAAACTGCGAAAATCAAAGCCGGCGAACTCTCTCTTCCTCAACCAATGGCAGGTCTAGATCCACCATACGGCATGCCACGCAACTTTGCTGAGGAAGAACTTCCGGAAGGTCTAATCAACCAAGCTTTTCGTGATCTCGATAACAATCCACCACCTCCTCCTCCACACAACAACCCACCGCCTCCACATCCACACGACAACAATGTTCCACCAATTCTCAACAACAATCCTTTGTTTGGTGTCAATCCAAACAACGGAAATGGCCATAACCGCCAACAAGGCCACCGCTTCGGTTTTATACCTCAAGGCCAAGATCCACGCGAAATCAAGCCATCTCTCATCCACTTGCTTGGCCAAAGTCAGTTTGGGGGAGCCCTAAACGAAGATCCACATGCACATTTGGCGGTATTCGAAGAATCTTGCGGCACCTTCGCACGAGAAGGAGAAGAGCTCGACAACCTCAAGCTCAAATGCTTCCATCTATCTCTCCGTGATAACGCAAGGACATGGCTGAGGACCGTGAATCGTGACAACATAAGAAGATGGGACGACATGGAGAAGTTATTCTTAGGAAAATACTTCCCTCCATCCAAAACCCAGCACTTTCGAACGAAGATCACGACCTTCAAGCAAGCCGAGGGAGAATCTTGACCGAGGCATGGGATAGATGGGCTGAGCTTCAACGCTTATGCCCTAACCATGGCCTTGACATGTGGTTGCTTTTTCAATTCTTCTTCGCAGGTTGCACAATTGCCACCAAGACTCATTTGAATTCAGCCGCGGGAGGTAATATGTCCAAGATGGATCCCCATCAAGCTATGCTAATGATCGAGGATATGGCAATCAACCAAAGGGAATGGACGGCCGAACGAGGTGGACGAACACAAACCACACCGGGAGTCCTAAAAAACCGATGAAGTTACCGCCTTGAAAGCCCAAATAGATGCCTTGCAACATCAAATGGCGCAAATGCAAAACGCAAAATCCGTGACAAAGAAGGCTTCATGCGGCATTTGTGGAGAGGCGACTCATATCACCGCCGATTGCCAAGTCCTCATAGAAGGAGAAGAAGTCGAACAAGCCAATGCAATGTTCTACAATCAAGGTGATAAGAGGAACGACCCGATCTACAACAAGGTTAGGCCAAATGATAATTCAAATACATACAACCCTAACTCAAGGTGGAACCATCCAAATTTCAAGTGGAAGACCGACAATGACAACTCCAACCAATACCAAGGTAATTCCAATCAATATCAAAACCGGTCGAACCAAAACTCGTATCAAGGACCTTCTCAAAACAGTAAATTACAAAAAATGATCGAAGGACTTGTACTCTCTCAAAACGAGTTCATGAACCAACAAAGGAACACCAACACCGAAATTTCGGATTCCTTGAGGAACTTCAACAATAGGTTCGAGTTCTTGGAGACTAAGACAAAGATGCTAGAAAACCAAATTGCACAACAAGCATCTTCGTCATTTCGTCAACAAGGCACTCTACCGGGCAAACCGATATCAATCCAAGGGAGCAAGCAAAGCCATAACCTTGAGAAGCGGCACGGAATACGAAGGACCAAAGATGCCCAGCGGAGACGAGTCTCAACAACCACCGAATGAGGCACAACCACCTCAAACTCCTCTCAGCGCGGACGCAAACCGTTCCTAATGCGGACGCCACCGGCATCGGAAAAATTTCAAGAACCGGGTAAATCAACCCGGCCAAGGTAAAACCAAATGAAACTCCTAAGTATATCCCACCACATAGGTTTATACCATTCCCTCAAAGGTTAGTTAAGAGCAAACTTGACCAACAATATGCCAAATTCGTAGAACACCTCAAGAAATTGAATATTACCATCCCTTTTACCGAAGCAATTACTCACATGCCCACTTATGCGAAATTTTGAAAGAAATTTTATCCAATAAAAGAACAATTGAGGAAGTGGGCACGGTATCCCTTAATGAGGAGTGTAGCGCTCTCTTCTTAAACAAGCTACCTCCAAAATTAAAGATCCCGGAAGCTTTGTGATTCCATGCGTGATTGGTAATACCGAATTCAAGAGGTGCCTATGTGATTTAGGCGCAAGTGTGAGCCTCATGCCAAAAACCGTCTATCAAAGGCTCAATCTTGTTGATTTGAAAGACACAAGGATGTCATTACAACTAGCCGATAAGACGGTAAGATATCCCGAAGGAATTGCGGAAGATGTGATTGTAATGATTGGTAAGTACTTTGTCCCGGTGGACTTTGTAGTGGTTGAGATGGAAGGAGGATACTCATACCCCTCTCCTTTTGGGGCGTGACTTCCTTACCACAGCGGGTGCAAACATAGATGTCAAAGAAGGAAAGATATCCTTTGACATAGGGGGCGAAAAGGTAAATTTTCATATGTTTAATGCCATCAAATTTCCTTCAAATGATAATGATTCTATATGTAGAGTGGAATGTTTTAGATTCCATTATAGCTGCCCATATGAAGAAGGAGATGGTCAATGAACAGCTGGACCAAATTCTTGAAGAAACCGGCTCTGAAAACGACACAAATGGTGAAAATAACCCTCAGTGCGTCCGCACTTACGCTCAGTGCGTCCGCACTCAGCATGAGGGACTGAGGAGTCAGCCATCCGAGCGCAATGCGTCCGCACTGAATTCCCAGTGCGGGTGACCCACTCGCATTCAACCTGTTGAGCCACATTCTGGAGCCGACGACGAGAATGTCCGAGCACAGTGCGTCCGCACTGACCCTCAGTGCGTCCGCACTCAGCGAAATTTCAACCAGAATGCAGTTTCAGATTTCAGAAAATCAACCTCAGTGCGTCCGCACCAGCGACCAGTGCGTCCGCACTCATGCCGAAATAGCTCAAATCGAGGGAATTTCAACCAATTCCGCACCACCAAAGGTCGAACTCAAGCCTCTGCCACCCACCCTTCGCTATGAATACCTGGGAGAGGGCGAGACATATCCGGTGATTGTCAATTCCGAAGCTCAACAAAGAACAAACCGAGAAGCTTTTACACGAGCTAAGGCTTCATCGGAAAGCAATTGGCTACACAATCGATGACCTAACCGGAATCAGTCCATCCCTTTGCATGCATAGAATCCTAATGGAGGACGACCACAAACCCACCATTGAAGCTCAACGAAGGCTTCAATCCGAATCTAAAAGAAGTGGTGAAGAAGGAAATCCTCAAACTACTTGATGCCGGGCATCATCTATCCAATCTCCGATTCCAAATGGGTGAGCCGGTCCATGTAGTACCAAAGAAGGGAGGCACAACCGTGGTGAAGGGCGAAGGCGACAAAATGATATCCACAAGGGTGATCACGGGATGGAGGATGTGCATCGATTACCGCAAACTTAACAATGCAACTAGGAAGGATCACTTCCCTCTACCATTCGTGGATCAAATGCTAGAAAGGCTAGCTAATCACTCCCATTTTTGCTATCTAGACGGGTATAGTGGATTCTTTCAAATCCCTATTCACCCCGATGACCAAGAGAAAACGACCTTTACTTGCCCTTACGGTACATTCGCGTACCGTAGGATGCCGTTTGGTTTATGCAATGCCCCAGCTACATTCCAAAGAGCCATGATGGCTATTTTTCCGATTTATTAGAAAAATCCGTGGAAGTTTTCATGGATGACTTTTCAGTTTTTGGTACCCTCTTTTGATGATTGCTTATCTAATTTGAATCAAAGTTTTAGAAGCGTTGTGAGCAGGTCAATTTGGTGCTAAACTGGGAGAAATGCCATTTCATGGTGCAAACGGGGGTAGTTCTAGGCCACGTGGTGTCCTCCAAAGGCCTAGAAGTCGACCAAGCAAAGGTGGAGGTGATCGAAAAAATTGCCATATCCAACATGTGTGAAGGATGTGAGGAGTTTCTTGGGCCATGCAGGGATTCTATCGGCGTTCATCAAGGATTTTTTAAAAATCTGCAAACCACTTACTAACTTAACAATGAAAGATGCAGAATTTATATTTGATGAACCTTGTATTGTTGCTTTGATAGGATCAAGAAGGCGCTAATCTCAGCTCCAATTCTCCGACCTCCTAATTGGGATGTGCCCTTTGAAATATGTGTGATGCAAGCGACTTCGCCGTTGGAGCCGTTCTAGGGCAAAGGATCGACAACAAGCCACATGTGATATATTATGCAAGCAAAGTCCTAGACGAGGCGCAAATGAACTACACAACCACCGAAAGGAATTCTTGGCCGTGATATTCTCTATCAACAAATTCCGATCCTACTTGGTTGGATCCAAGGTGATTGTGTACACCGATCACGCGGCGATTCGATACCTTCTCAACAAGAAAGATGCTAAACCACGCCTAATCGATGGATCCTCCTACTCCAAGAGTTCGACCTCGAAATCAAGGACAAGAAAGGCACTGAAAATTCAGTGGCGGACCATCTATCACGCATTACCAACGAAACGAAGGAAGATGACATGCCCATAGATGACTCGTTCGTAGACGAACAACTATACGCAGTCAACCACCAAGAGGCGCCATGGTATGCGGATTCGTCAACTACCTTGCATGCGGTATCATCCGCCCAGATTTAACATTCCAACAACGAAAGAAATTCCTTTGGGATGTCAAACAATATTTTTGGGATGAGCCGTTACTATTCAAACTGGGGGTAGATGGGATTCATAGGCGATGTATACCTCACGAAGAAACCGAACAGATTCTCGATTGTTGCCACTCATCTCCCTATGGAGGACACGCTTCAAGCCACAAAACCGCCGCCAAGGTTCTTCAAGCCGGGTTCTTTTGGCCCACGCTTTTTGAAGATGCAAAGACTATGTGCTTAGATGCGACAAATGCCAAAGAACCGGGAACATATCAAGGAGACATGAGATGCCTCTCCAAGGAATTCTAGAGGTAGAATTGTTCGATGTTTGGGGGGTCGACTTCATGGGACCTTTTCCGAGTTCTTGCAACAACAAGTACATCCTTGTAGCGGTCGATTATGTGTCAAAATGGGTAGAAGCCGTGGCAAGCCCAACCGCCGACTCCGCCGTGGTAAGAAAGCTTTTTCAAAGAATTATTTTTCCTAGGTTTGGAGTACCTCGAGTGGTGATTAGCGATGGTGGCTCTCATTTCATCAACCGCCAATTAGACGGACTCCTATTCAAGTATGGAGTCAAGCATAAGGTAGCCACACCGTACCATCCTCAAACAAGCGGGCAAGTGGAGGTATCCAATCGGGAGATAAAGAGCATCCTACAAAAGGTGGTGAACACATCACGAAAAGATTGGTCACTCAAACTAGATGAAGCTCTTTGGGCATATCGGACCGCTTTCAAAACACCTATAGGTATGACTCCTTTCAAGCTAGTCTATGGAAAGCCATGCCATTTGCCGGTTGAACTCGAGCACAAAGCGTATTGGGCAATAAGGGCCCTAAATTTCGACATGAGGGCTGCCGGTGAAAAAAGGGTTCTTGACCTACATGAGCTAGAAGAATTGCGCCTTAATTCCTATGAAAATGCTAAGCTATACAAAGAGAAGACAAAGAAGTGGCATGACAAGCATATCATAAAGCGCAACTTTCAAGAAGGAGACACGGTTTTGTTGTACAACTCACGCCTCCGGCTCTTTCCCGGGAAGTTAAGATCAAGATGGAAGGGTCCATTCGAAATAACGAAGGTATTCAACCATGGCGCAATTGAGATATGGAGCAAAGAAACCGGGACATTCAAGGTGAACGGACATCGCCTCAAACATTTCAACCATGCGAATCCAAAAGGCGAGAAGGAGGTTATAGGCCTAGAAGATCCACACACTCAATAGTGACCCCTAATCGTGTCGAGCTCACGACGTAAAATTGAGCGCTTCTTGGGAGGCAACCCAAGGTTTTTTATTGTTTGTCTTTATTATTCTGCACTTAGTTTAATTTTAAATTTCCAAAAATTTCGATTACCTAACTTTAATAGGCTTGCAAAACGAAAAAGCATACAAAAAGACCTGAGTGCGTCCGCACTGTGGCCCAGTGCGTCCGCACTACCAACTTACAAAATTTCAGACAGGTTTTACCATCAGAATTGGCCAGACCGAGCGCAATGCGTCCGCATTGAAATCCAATGCGTCCGCATTTTCTACTTGGCCAAAAAACAGGGAGAATATGAAGACAGTGCGTCCGCACTGAGGTTCAGTGCGTCCGCACCACGAGGTACGCTAAATTTAATTTTCAATTTTTTTCAGGAAAAATCGGGAAATTCGAATTTTTTTGAGCGAGTGCGGATGACCACCCGCACTAAGGCCCAGTGCGTCCGCACTCGGGCTATTCCTCCTTCTTAACCGACCCCTCCTCTTCATTTTTCTTCGCGCCTTTTCGATTTTAAAACCCGAAAAACTTGATTTCTCTCTCCCAAAACCCGAAAACTTTCGTTTTTCTTTCAAATCTCCCTCTCCTCTCTCTCCTCTACAACTTCTCTCTTCATTTTTCTCTCTTTCCCTCTTCAAAACCGAAAACCCAACTTTCTCAAGGTTTCAAGCGCCGTTTCGCTAAAACTCGGATTTCTTCGCATTTTTTCGAAATTTTCGCGATCTACAACAAGGTTTTGATCTCTCCTTACTCTAATTTTGTCAATTATTACTTAGATCTGTGAATTCGGTACCAAAATCGGAAAAATCGACCAAAAATGGTGAAATCGTTCAAATTCGTACCCTACGTGCGGATGCCTCCACCCGCACTGCTAGACAGTGCGTCCGCACTAAGCTGGGGGAAACCTAACCGGCCCAAATTTTCAGTTTTTTTGGTTAAGTCCCTAGTGCGACCAGACCAGTCGCACTGAGAGCCAATGCGTCCGCATTTCGCTCGGATTTTTCCAAACCAACCCCAAGATTGTTAAAAATTGACTAAGTCCATGCGTCCGCATAAGACAGTGCGTCCGCAGTAGGCCAGACCCTTGAATTAAAAATTGAACTTTACAGTCCGCACTGACCACCATGCGTCCGCACTCTCCCAAATTGTATCAAAAATTTCGAAATTTAATTCTTTCAATTTTTAGAATGCCGAAGAAATCAACTGCCAATAAGCGCAGGTGTGAGAGGGGCCAAGGAAGTCGCGGACCACCTCCTTATCCACCCGCCTTGCCACTAACGAAGGTCAAGAGTTAAGGCACAACCTTCTGCAGGGCCGCCGAACCCTCGAGCCATCTAGATGGATATGCCGAGAAACACTCCAAACGCTCGGACTTCTCGTCGGTGCAAATGCTCACCGAGCGACTTGGCTTGTGGGAATTTCTTTGTGACGAGTCAACACATATGAAGCCCTCACTATCGAGTTCCTCTCCTCATACGAATTCGACCGGGGTTCACGCACACTAACATTCAACCTCGGAGGCTTCTCACATATGTTGCACACCACGAACTCATGGTCGCACTCGATCTACCCACCGTCAATATCGATCAGATGCGCACCATTCTCGACTTCTTTCATGACATGAGCGAGGCCCAGTTCCGCGTCTTAACATGCCAAGACGGGGTCCTCGGTCAACAAAGGGTGAAGAATGTCCTCCGGCCCTCGATATCTCCAGCGGGTACTCTCTCACACTCTCTTTGCCGAGGAGAGAGCGCATCGGTCTTCAACCTTGGAGATATGGTGTATGTATGTGCATGCTCCGGCGCAACAATGGCGAAATGGATTTCATGCCGCACATCGGGTACAACTTAGCCAAGCACATGCAAAATGTGTCGACAACATGAGACCGGGTGGAAAAAATCCACTGGAGGCATTGTCACAAAGATTGCCCGGCACTTGCAAATACCGACCGGTGATGATGTGGTGCCCGGTTACACACGTGTGACCTCGATGGTCTTTCGGGCGAGGCTATCCGATGGGATGATATTGAGGATGCTTGGATCAATTTGGGCCCAAAGGAAACATCCGACATCGGTTGCCTCTACAAACTCAAATCGATCCTTTGGACACCGATACTTGGAAAATGTAGACGAGCCACTCGAGCCACCGCTACCACCGCCGCCGCAACCACAACAACCACTCAGCAAGCCGCACCCGATGCGCACAAGCAAAGGCATGCCAACAAACCAACAAATCTGGGATTCATGCAAACCATGAACACCTCCATCAATAACCTGAGCATCAATGTTGGTGGTCGCTTGGATAGCATGAATGGAGCTGGATCTTCGACCGCCGGTTTGATGAGGTAGA
>JAJGRW010003235.1:0-23307 GCA_025461045.1 Carex parvula
TATGGAAAACTATAGTTTTGTGGGTAATAAATTCTTGATTAAATTGCAAATTTAGGGTTTGAGTCTGTGAAATTAAAAATTGAGGTGCATACGACATAAATGGTCCGAGGCCACAATTAGACTTAACCTTATAAACTTTACAAGGTACTTTGTCTTAAATCTATAACCAGTGTTGTATATGATCTTGGGTTTTTCAGTTTTTTAGTAGAAAAAAACAACAGTAATTATTTCTTTTCCGTAATATAACCTTTGCAGTCCAGTTACAATGATGTAATTTCTTCTTAGCAAGTAAAAGGGATATAATTGAGATCTGAAGAATTGTTGACATACCAATATCCTCACTGTCAGAGTTTCACCACTAAGCACTGGTACAATATTGCCAACTATTCCCTTGATAATATCAGTCGCCTTGGATGACCTACATTTTAACAAAAAATTTACAATGGTAAATATTTATCCAAAGTTCTTCCAATAATAATTTAAAACTGCAGGAATTTTGGAGACGTTTTGCGCAGAGTCATTATGGGCATTTATCACCAGCAGACACAATACCTGCCTGGTACTAGGAAAACACAGTAAAGTACCAGAGAGCTTTCAACCCGGTGTTGAAATCATAAGAATCGCATCAATGATTTCATAAGAATTTTATTTGTAGATACATAAGCAAACATATCTTGATTTGCCTTTCTAAAAAACATGAGGTAATTTTTCTTGATGTGGGGTTTTGAAACAATCGGGGAAAAAGTACCTCGTTTCATCCTGACAAAAATGTGTCT
The DNA here is from genome assembly GCA_025461045.1 of Carex parvula. Lineage (NCBI taxonomy): Eukaryota > Viridiplantae > Streptophyta > Magnoliopsida > Poales > Cyperaceae > Carex > Carex parvula. The sequence goes on from JAJGRW010003235.1 coordinate 777, forward strand.
TGAGACTTCCATCTGAATTTCTTGAGATGTAAAAAATACACAGCTGTCTGCTCAGTTTAAACTTTATCAGCTAAGACAAGAAAACCGAACGGACCAAGTAGGCCCCTTCCAGCAGCTCCATGACTTGTACTGCAGCTATATTCTTCATCGGCCTCCATTGCCTTCTCTAGTGTTGTGTTCTTTATCTCAAACTCAGCTACTATGTCCAGCTGAACAGATATGCAATTGTTTCAGTGATTATTTTGTATTAATAAATGGACCGATGTAGTATTTACTAATCTCAACAATCGTAGTATCAGAATCTGTAAACCTCAAGGTTGGTGCGCATTTTGCACTTACTGGTAAGCACTAGTACTGGTACCAATAACATCAACAGATCTAATTCCTCATACTTTTAAAAAAAAATTCATGGATTTGGTTAAACTGTATCACATTAAGTTAATAAGGTCCAGGTTTTGTCCTAGTAAATATGTTCTATTCTCTTGCAGAAAGAGAGAAAAGTGAAACAAAAGATTGTATGTGGTGCGTACTTGTGCAGCCCTGGAGGCACTGAGGCGAAAGTATGAAGCAGCATCTATGGTGATGTTTGTGTAGGTTGTTCTGTTCGTCCTCAACTGCTCCACCTCCTCGACAGGCCACTGGAGAAGATTGCTTCTAGTCTTAACATCAAACAACACTGTTCGTGGAATTGACTGCATTTTGAAAGCTGCATATTAGACCATACTATCTTTGCCACTAAAGATACACAATGGGAAACAGATTTACAATAACAGTTGTTTTTGGAAGTTGTTCAAAACAGGTACTTTCAAGAACAAAAAAAAAATATTTTGTCAAGGAGCAACAAGTTGTTAATAAACAAATGCACAACCCATAGCTAAACTGCCAGAATATTTGAACAAGCAGCACATGGAGATAACACATGTCACTAAAAGAACAAAAAAAGGTCACTCAGAGATCACAATTATTGTACTGCAACAACTTAAATTGTAACTAAGATGTTATGACCGGGTTCAATAATACACCAGAAACTTCCAAACATTATTAGATACAGCCGAAAATTAAGCTCCCGGCGTAACTATCAATTTTTTGGCCCATGTGCAAAGGGCAAATAAGAGATCCAGAAGTACCAACGGGCACCTCTTAGTTTTTCATTGACATATTTAAAATATAATGTACCAGTATTATTCACAGAAAAAAAAAAATACAACAAAAGGTGATAAATTGCCATTACCATCAATGAGGCCCAGCCTTTCTGATGTCAGACTTCTCACTATCTGTCTCCCCAATCCACCCCCAGAGAATGCGCCTTTGCTTCACTGGGTCAAAGAATGTCTTTGATGCATAGAAGATCCCCCAATCATATCTCAACCCAATTCCAACATCGATGTCAGCATTGTCAGGCTTCCATTTGTTGTTTATGGGATCATAGCTATCACAAGTACATAACAAAATCAGTTTTTTCTTTTTCTTTTTCTCTGTTTTGACATAAATCTTATTTAAAAATGTTGCTTAACATAGTACCGGAGGGAGATTCTGAGCTTAGTTTTCAAAACGGTTAGTATTATGTCCTCATGAAACATAAAGATATCATGATTACCAAGTTTACCTTGTTATACTGTTCCATTATTGAGGAAAAATGCAGACCATTTATTTCTTGACAAATTGATAGAAAATTTGTTCGGGTGATTTTACAATGTTTAAGGACTAGATCTGTTTTCTCAGAGGTTTAAATGTTATTTTAAATTTGTGAACAAGATCATGAAGTCGCTAAAATAAGAACTAATAATTGTAGCTACTTGCACCTGTTAAGCACAAATATATCCCCTTTTCTGTTATGCATTTTAATTTATTCGCTATATATTTACCTTCCAATAGCATAGTAATCATGTCTATCATCATCCATGCTGGCCTTAAGCACATGTCGTATATCATCCTGACTGTTCCCCATGGCTGCAAGCACAGTTGTATCTATTGCCTGGTTGGCTGAAGTACCAGATGCCGCGACAGCATAGAAGTCAACACACTCCCACATCCCAGTTTTGGCAACCTTGTGAAGGAGTCCTGGGACCAGCTCATACAAAATGAAATCTTTGTTTTGTAAACCAGTGTTATACCAGAATGGTTATTATCATCTTTCGAGCCAATGGCAACTCTCCATGTGCCGTCTGAGTTATCAAACCTATATCAGATTAAAGTGTTAAATTGCATGATATCATTCAATTAATACAAACCGTCAATATAATATTAGATATCTTGTTTTACTAGTTAGAAGTACTTAGGTTTAACTAAGAAAATATATTTAAATAGGTCACATAAAATATTTTAATTAATACAGCTATTGCTTAATCTGTAATGACTGATGAGCTCAAATAATTATGATTATTTGAAGTAAAACAATCATGAAGTATTTCTCTGTTAAAAAATTACATATGAAATTAATTGACTAACAGCCTCTGTCAGTTTCTCAAAAAAAAAAAAAAAAAAAAATTAATTGACTAATTAATGATCATACAGGCAGTGGTGGGATCACGGAAGTCTGTCGGCAACAAACTGCTTGGGGGTGTCAAGACCGGATTGCCTTCATACTTGGTCCAATGAAGAAGCAATGGGTCAGAAGGTTCAGACGGCACTGCTAGGTTCTGGACCTGAACCGAAGCATTGGTTTTGACCAGTATATAGCATGTAAACCTGGCCGCTGGGACTGACTGTGGCAGATCCAGTCCATACACCTTGGAATCGTACCACTGATCTCGTTCCATTGCCAAGGGGAGGTGATACCAGTGCACCATGTCGTGTGATACGGCATGACCCCATGTGATGTTGCCCCATACTGCTGCATCGGGATTGTACTGGTAGAAGAGGTGGTACCAACCCTTGTAATATACCGGACCTGCAGACAATTTTTTTTTGTGTTCATCCGTATTAGCATTTTTCATTGTTCTTTTTTATTTTATTTTTTTATTTTTTTGGTCTGTGTGAATGTTACATAGCGAACTGTTGAATATATAAGAAACACCAATTCCTGGAAAGGGACAATGACATATCACCAATTTAACAGGCTTACCGAGTCAACATAATATACAATAACTTTAGAGTGAGGTGCTATGCATAGCACGGATGGCTAGTGTACTACGGTTCAATATGGTACTTTTTAAAATTCTAACGGTCGATCCAACCGTTCAATGTGATAACTATATGAATATGTACTTGCAAACTAAATTTTATATTTTTTGAATTTTTTTACTATTTTTAGATAGGTAGAATTTGATGGTTCAGAATTTTCAGAAAACACTGATTTTTCTACCTATCTAAAAAAATAGTACAAAAATTCGAAAAAATATAAAATTTAGTTTGCAAGTACATATCCATATGGTTATCACATTGAACGGTTGGATTGACCGTTAGAATTTTATAAAGTACCATATTGAGCCGTATTACACTAGCTATCCGTGCTATGCATAGCACCATAGGCTCACTCATAACTTTATGTGAAAAAAATACAGAAATGTTCAAAAGTAGTTGCTTTGGTTGTTGTAATATAACATATATATGTTTAACACATAACTTGTGCAGTTCCAAAATTTGGAGAAGTCCGGACACAGTTCCAGAACGAGTATGAAATTTCGAACTTCAAAAATTTAAAGAGAAATATTTGAACTTTTGAAGTTTGAGTTTGACTAAAAAAATCTAATTTATTTATTTCCCAGTTTTTAGCTGTAGATAGAAAGCCTCTCACGTGGGACAGCAAGGAAATGATGAGGTGGGACCCAATGTGTGGTGTACACTTCCTCTTACACTGGATTTTGACCTAACTTCCGGATAGCAAATAGTTATTAAGCATAACCATAAAATGTATTTTTTTCCCTTTTTCTTCCAAAAATGCCAATCTTGTGGAAATAATTTTTTTAAAAATACTTTTTAGAGAAATTAATGTAAGTAAATTTCTTAGAGGCACCCGCAGAAGGAGAACTTTTTTTTTTTGGCAGGATGTACATTTACATTTACTTTTTGAAGAAACTAATTGAGAAGTGAGAACTGTATTCATGTGTTGTGTATATGATAAATTTCCATGTTTACAGGGTTAAATGCGTGTTTTTCTCCGGGCTACGTATACAACATTCCATTAAGTGGGCCCGATGCAAAGGGATTCTTTTTTTTATTGATTCATGCCCTTAGGCCCGATGCAAAGGGATTCCCGTGGGAGGAAAAGTGCAATACATAGATCCAAGGGGACCCATATGGTATAGATCCAACTGGTAGGCAAGTTTTACTCAATAATTAACGGTGCTGTGTGTATGAAAATGAAAGCATATGGGTTAGACAGCTGCCACGACCCGCGTGGCTCGACCTATATACTGACATAAAACAACACTGATTGTTTATTTTTTTATTCCACTCATCTCATGAATAATGCTTTTTTCAATCCTTCTCCATTAATTTGTCTTGTTTTGGTTTCTTACCTTAACAATAGTTGGTGCTTTACCTACCAATATTTATAATTTTTTAAGCCTTTATTTAAGGGGATTCGGAAAGACGGTAGGAATGACATAGCATCTATTGTTTAATGTATTAATTAACAAATTGGAAACAATTGTATTCTAGTTTTAGCCTTGGAATACAAATATTGCAACTAACAACCTATATTATGCCTTGACTAATATAAAGTGGCCTCTTTTCTTTGGTGACAGTTGGTGCCTTTGATAACAAGTGACCACTGACAGACAAAATGTGATACATTATTTGATGATTTTTTTTTTCCAGAAAGAATGGAGGTACTTGTCCAAATTTAATTTGGAAGAGCACGTCTAATATAGGAAAAATATTTATAAATAGGAAAAGCACGGCTAATATATGGACAAGATAGGAAGAGCACGTCTAATATATGGGGAAAATATTTTATAAAAGAAAAATGAAAGATTAAGATATATCGATAATGCAACTAAATTAGCCAATTCAAGAAGTCAATTATACAAGGTGGTCATGTAAGTCAATTATACAAGCTTGCCGAATAACAAAAGAGGAAATAAAATGTTAGAGGAAAAGAGTACATACCGTTTGGATCTGATAAAAATAATGCACGCGCCAATCACCATTGCAATCCAAAGCAAGCATCGGAGACGCGGAATGGCAAAATAAAGCAAGAGAATTAAATTTGCAATTCACAAGCTAGAAATTGATAGAAATGAAGAAACCTGAACCATTCATGCGACTTGCGGTAAGACGATTTGAATTGCAAATTATAAAGAATGTCATTATTCTCTCGCAATTAATTCGCCTCAGAACAAGTGTTATTGAAGGTTCAGTATATAATTAGAAGTTTAAAATTCGATCCAAATGAGGGAGGAAATACGAACCGTTCATCCAGTTCTTCTCTGGCTGGAAATGGAATCCGGTGCGCTGCCACTGGAGCATCAAATTGGACCATGGGAAGCCCCCGCCAGGCCCACGCACAGCTGACACCTTCTCTGACACGCCATCTGACGGCCCACGCGACATGGCCGGTTGAAGAATAGTTGGTTTAACTTGTCCATTCGATTTCAAAAGGGTTGGTTCTTGATCTGCGACGGTTTGGGGTGAAAGGTACAATGCAGCCCCCGAGATAGAGAGAATAAGGAGGAGGAAGGAAACTGCACCGGCAATGAGGAGGTGGCGCCGCCTGGAAGGGGAAAAGGTGATGTCGTCAGAATCGGTGGCTGTGGTGGGGAGGGGCACGTAGGATGACTGAACGTCGCGCGGGTCCATTTTTCGTACGCTTCGTTCCTGATTTGAAATTCAAGTGATTAATGCGTGATGCATCGGGTGCTGGTGGCCGTTGGAGAGGGAGAGTTTATATAGGGGCTGGTTCGGGGTTATTTTTTGCGCTGGTCCTCTGAAATATCATTATTTTTTAGTTATGTTTGTCGAAAATCGAAATAGAGCGGGAGTGTAATTCTGTTGGATTCCAGTTCCACTATTCTAGGTGTTCTTTGCATTTTGTGTCGTATCGGAATGTAACGCTGATATTCATCAATTTTGTGTTATGGAAGACACGGCTTATTCATAATTTTTGTGTCGTGACATTACGCTATTTTAAGTATAAACTCTTTTTTTTTTGTAAATATCAACAAAACTGCACAAGTAAAGATGAGATGGAGATAGGATTTGCAATTATCTACTAAAATATATTTTTGTGAAAAAAATCATTTAAAATCCATTGAAACTACTTTCCCAAACTAAAATAGAAACGCTCGTTAATTAGTTGATTTTTGCATGGTAAAACTATAACCAGTCATTTCTATTATTTTGATATACATGCACTGATGCACAAACAAAAAAATTTGGTCGTCGAAGACAATGGCATAATTTTTTACAAGAAAGGAGGAAATATACTTTTATGAAGAAAAAAAAATGACACCGGATTTAATTGAGAAAAAATAATAAAGTGTGTCGAAGTTCTATTGGATGGCGATGCTACAAAAGAAAAATTGAATAGTTTAATAAATTTATTGGAAAAAGAGTGTACGGATATGGTTTTGTAATATTTATAGTTTCTGAAATAAAGATTCTAATTTTCTTGGTTCCTTTTACATATTTTTCACGTGATCGAACAGAATTAAAGATGAATACCATGTTTTATTAAAGTTCTTCCGATAGTAACATTGACAACAACAATTATTTATGATCAATGTTACGTCACATACTTCTTTCTAATAATAATTAGATATTTCACGTTTTTTTTTTCTAAATAATCGAATACTATTTATTATGCATATTTGAATTAGAGAATTTGTCAGCCGATTATTAGTAGTAACAATAATATATTATATTATTGTTATTGTTGTTATTATTTTTATGAAAAACGTATTGTGTTCACTCTTTTAGTGTTCATCTTGAATGCATCTAATATATATTTTTTTACACAAATATGTTAAATATGTAAACACTTTATTAATTATCTTTAACAGTTAGTTATTTTAAAATATTATAACAAATAAATATACGTATGGCTGGTTGTTGTTAACATTAATTTATTACTTCTAACAAAATATTGCTCTTTGTCGTAGTTGGTATGGAGGTCTTTTTATTTTTCTTTTAGTCATAATTGGTATTTTAAATGTATGTTTTAGAATTGATCAGAAGATGAATAGTACCGCGGGTTTGGTCGGAGTTGAATTTTACCGACATTTTTACTAATATCCAAAGTTTAATAGAAATTAATTAATATATTCAAATCCGCTGAAAAGTTATACAAATATTCATACCGGTCATTTTCTGACCGGTATCCAATTTAATTCAGTACCGGCCGAAAATGCCGGTATCCAAAAAAAAAATTTTTTTTTTGCAACAGTACCTGCCAGATCTGGCTGGTACATAATTTTTTTTTTTAAGGATGGGCATAGCATAATTAGCTAGAAGAAAAAGTCGTAGGAAACTCGGTTTGGCTAAGATCAAACAAATGCATTTGGTTGGTTGCGTGTGTTACATCGGTTACATGTATCGGTGCATCATTGATGCTTTTGCAATGAAACATCGATGTTCTATTAGCCGGGTAGTGCTAAAAAAAATATCGGTGTGTCGCTGATGTTTTATTAGACTTAGCATTGGCAATTAAGCAGGATAGTGCTAAAAAAATATCGGTGTGCCGCTTATATTTTTGCAATGAAACATCGAGGCACTTCTGCCGTCGTTAGGCCGTGCATAAAGCATCGGTACTTCAATCCGAGTTTCCTACGACTTTTTCTTCTAGCCAACTATGCTATGCCCATCCTTAAAAAAAAAAAAAAAAAAATTGGGTATCTGTCATTTTCCGACCGGTACTGAATTAACTTGAATACCGGCCAGAAAATGACCGGTACGGATATTTTTATAACTTTTCAGCGGATCTGGGTATATTAATTAATTTTTATTAAACTTTGGATATTAGTAGAATTGTCGCTGAATTTAATAACTCGTTGCCAATTTGTCATCCCATTTTACATCAACAGACTCAGCATTAAAGTTGGTAGATTTTCTGCATTGAATTATTCAAGAGAGGCAGCTCGCTTACTGGCTATTGTATAATGTTAGAAGAAATAAAATTAAAATAATGATTGATGGTTGCGAATCAAATTGCTTCCGGTTAGGGCTGTTAAAAAAGCTCGCGGCTCGTGGCTCGCGTCGTGACTCGTCTCTAGCTCGCTCGCTAACAGCTCGCTCGGTAGTGGACCGAGCTGTTAACGAGCCAGCTCGGTTCAGGCTCGGGCCAAAATAAACGAGCTGAGCCAGGGGTCAGCTCGGACCGGCCAGCTCGGCTCGTTAAGCTACAGTGGATTTAAGGTTTAGCCCCGTATAATTTTAAGTCCAGTCTCATTTTCAAAGGCGTAATTATGCAAAATTGATGTATTTTCAGTTTGGGAAGAAATAATATGGGCTTCAGTTGTTTGAAGATGTGCCTGCTGGACGATTTCTTAAATTTTTTGAATGAGCTTTCCTTATTTTTTATTTTTGAATTTGTATAATAACACCCAATAAAAGCCCAACGAGCCAGCTCGTCAGCTCGCGAGCTAGCTCGGGCTGGCTTGTCACAAGCTGAGCCAAGACTTTTGGCTCGGGACCCCTAGGTCCGGCTCGCTCGGCTCAGGCTCGGGCCAGAATTAACGAGCTGAGCCAAGGCCCAGCTCGGCCCGAGCCAGCTCGTTTACAGCCCTACTTCCGGTTTATTCATCAATACGCGCATGCCACGTGTTCCAATCAAAAGTACCAACTTTGTTAGCGCCGCGATTATAAAATAAAGCATTTTGATTTCTCATTTTCTCTTGAACGAGACAAAATTTTCCGGTTCTTATTAGAATCAGCAACAGAGAGTTCAAAGATCTGTATAAATTATAATGAGTGAGGCAATGGTACTATGCATAGCACGGATTGGTCCGTGCTACGGCTTAATATTTGAGTTTCAAAATTCTAACGGTCGATTCAAACCGTTCAACATGATTATAAAATGAATATGTACTTGTAAATCAAAATTTTACATTTTTTTTCGAATTTTTTTACTATTTTCTATAGATAGGTAGAAAATCACTGTTTTGGATAGGTCCAGAAATTTCAGATGATTTTCTACCTATCTAAAACAATAGTAAAAAATTTCGAAAAAATGTAAATTTGATTTGCAAGTACATATTCATTTTATAATCATGTTGAACGGTTTGGAATCGACCGTTAGAATTTGAACACCTCAAATATTAAGCCTAGCACGGACCAATCCGTGCTATGCATAGTACCATTGCCTCACTCATTATAATTATACAGATCTTTGAACTCTCTGTTGCTGATTCTAATAAGAACCGGAAAATTTTGTCTCGTCAAGAGAAAATGAGAATCAAAATGCTTTATTTTATAATCGCGGCGCTAACAAAGTTGGTACTTTTGATTGGAACACGTGGCATGCGCGTATTGATGAATAAACCGGAAGTAGGGCTGTAAACAGCTGGCTCGGGCCGAGCTGGGCCTTGGCTCAGCTCGTTAATTCTGGCCCGAGCCTGAGCCGAGCGAGCCGGACCTAGGGGTCCCGAGCCAAAAGTCTTGGCTCAGCTTGTGACAAGCCAGCCCGAGCTAGCTCGCGAGCTGACGCTGGCTCGTTGGGCTTTTATTGGGTTGTTATTATACAAATTCAAAATAAAAATAAGAAAGCTCATTCAAAAAATTTAAGAAATCGTCCAGCAGGCACATCTTCAAACAACTGAAGCCCATATTATTTCTTCCCAAACTGAAAATACATCAATTTTGCATAATTACGCCTTTGAAAATGAGACTGGACTTAAAATTATACGGGGCTAAACCTTAAATCCACTGTAGCTTAACGAGCCGAGCTGGCCCGGTCCGAGCTGACCCCTGGCTCAGCTCGTTTATTTTGGCCCGAGCCTGAACCGAGCTGGCTCGTTAACAGCTCGGTCCACTACCGAGCGAGCTGTTAGCGAGCGAGCTAGAGACGAGTCACGAGCGAGCCACGAGCCGCGAGCTTTTTTGACAGCCCTAACCGGAAGCAATTTGATTCGCAACCATCAATCATTATTTTAATTTTTTTCTTCTAACATTATACAATAGCCAGTAAGCGAGCTGCCTCTCTTGAATAATTCAATGCAGAAAATCTACCAACTTTAATGCTGAGTCTGTTGATGTAAAATGGGATGACAAATTGGCAACGAGTTATTAAATTCAGCGACAATTCTACTAATATCCAAAGTTTAATAAAAATTAATTAATATACCCAGATCCGCTGAAAAGTTATAAAAATATCCGTACCGGTCATTTTTGGCCGGTATTCAAGTTAATTCAGTACCGGTCGGAAAATGACAGATACCCAATTTTTTTTTTTTTTTTTTAAGGATGGGCATAGCATAGTTGACTAGAAGAAAAAGTCGTAGGAAACTCGGATTGAAGTACCGATGCTTTATGCACGCCTAACGACGGCAGAAGTGCCTCGATGTTTCATTGCAAAAATATAAGCGGCACACCGATATTTTTTTAGCATTCCTGCTTAATTGCCAATGCTAAGTTAATAAAACATCAGCGACACACCGATGTTTTTTTAGCACTACCCTAGAACATCGATGTTTCATTGCAAAAGCATCATGATGCACCGATACATGTAACCGATGTAACACACGCAACCAACCAAATGCATTTGTTTGATCTTAGCCAAACCGAGTTTCCTACGACTTTTTCTTCTAGCTAATTATGCTATGCCCATCCTTAAAAAAAAAAATTATGTACCAGCCAGATCTGGCAGGTACTGTTGCAAAAAAAAAAATTTTTTTGGATACCGGCCATTTTCCGGCCGGTACTGAATTAAATTGGATACTGGTAAAAAATGACCGGTATGAATATTTGTATAACTTTTCAGCGGATTTGAATATATTAATTAATTTCTATTAAACTTTGGATATTAGTAAAAATGTGGTAAAATTCAACTCCGACCAAACCCGCGGTACTATTCATCTTCTGATCAATTCTAAAACATACATTTAAAATACCAATTATGACTAAAAGAAAAATAAAAGACCTCCATACCAACTACGACAAAGAGCAATATTTTGTTAGAAGTAATAAATTAATGTTAACAACAACCAGCCATACGTATATTTATTTGTTATAATATTTTAAAATAACTAACTGTTAAAGATAATTAATAAAGTGTTTACATATTTAACATATTTGTGTAAAAAATATATATTAGATGCATTCAAGATGAACACTAAAAGAGTGAACACAATACGTTTTTCATAAAATAATAACAACAATAACAATAATATAATATTTTGTTACTACTAATAATCGGCTGACAAATTCTCTAATTCAAATATGCATAATAAATAGTATTCGATTATTTAGAAAAAAAAACGTGAAATATCTAATTATTATTAGAAAGAAGTATGTGACGTAACATTGATCATAAATTTGTTGTTGTCAATGTTACTATCGGAAGAACTTTAATAAAACATGGTATTCATCTTTAATTCTGTTCGATCACGTGAAAATATGTAAAAGGAACCAAGAAAATTAGAAATCTTTATTTCAGAAACTATAAATATTACAAAACCATTATCCGTACACTCTTTTTCCAATAAATTTATTAAACTATTCAATTTTTCTTTTGTAGCATCGCCATCCAATAGAACTTCGACACACTTTATTATTTTTTCTCAATTAAATCCGGTGTCATTTTTTTTCTTCATAAAAGTATATTTCCTCCTTTCTTGTAAAAAATTATGCCATTGTCTTCGACGACCAAATTTTTTGTTTGTGCATCAGTGCATGTATATCAAAATAATAGAAATGACTGGTTATAGTTTTACCATGCAAAAATCAACTAATTAACGAGCGTTTCTATTTTAGTTTGGGAAAGTAGTTTCAATGGATTTTAAATGATTTTTTTCACAAAAATATATTTTAGTAGATAATTGCAAATCCTATCTCCATCTCATCTTTACTTGTGCAGTTTTGTTGATATTTACAAAAAAAAAGAGTTTATACTTAAAATAGCGTAATGTCACGACACAAAAATTATGAATAAGCCGTGTCTTCCATAACACAAAATTGATGAATATCAGCGTTAAATTCCGATACGACACAAAATGCAAAAGAACACCTAGAATAGTGGAACTGGAATCCAACAGAATTACACTCCCGCTCTATTTCGATTTTCGACAAACATAACTAAAAAAATAATGATATGTTCAGAGGACCAGCGCAAAAATAACCCCGCACCAGCCCCTATATAAACTCTCCCTCTCCAACGGCCACCAGCACCAGATGCATCACAGCATTAATCACTGAATTTCAATCAGGAACGAAGCGGACGAAAAATGGACCCGCGCGACGTCAGTCAATCCTACGTGCCCCTCCCCACCACAGCCACCGATTCTGACGACATCACCTTTTTCCCCTCCAGGCGGCGCCACCTCCTCATTGCCGGTGCAGCTTCCTTCCTCCTCCTTATTCTCTCTATCTCGGGGGCTGCATTGTACCTTTCCCCCAAACCGTCGCAGAGCAAGAACCAACCCATTTTGAAAATCGAATGGACCAGTTTGAACCAACTATTCTTCAACCCGGCCATGTCGCGTGGGCCGTCAGATGGCGTGTCAGAGGAAGGTGTCAGCTTGTGCGTGGGCCTGGCGGGGGCTTCCCATGGTTCCAATTTGATGCTCCATGTGGCAGCGCACCGGATTCCATTTCCAGCCAGAGAAGAACTGGGATGAACGGTTCGTATTTCCTCCCTCATTTGGATCGAAATTTTTAAACTTCTAATTATATACTGAACCTTCAATACACTTGTTCTGAGGCGAATTAATTGCGAGAGAATAATGACATTCTTATAATTTGCAATTCAATCGTCTTACCGCAAGTCGCCATGAATGGTTCAGGTTTCTTCATTTCGTATCAATTTCTAGCTTGTGAATTGCAAATTTAATTCTCTTGCTTTATTTTGCCATTCCGCGTCCTCCGATGCTTGCTTGTGGATGCAATGGTGATTGGCGCGTGCGATTATTTTATCAGATCCAACGGTATGTACTCTTTTCCTCTAACATTTTATTTCCTCTTTTGTTATTCGGCAAGCTTGTATAATTGACTTACATGACCACCTTGTATAATTGACTTCTTGAATTGGCTAATTTAGTTGCATTATCGACTATATCTTAATCTTTCATTTTTCTTTTATAAAATATTTTCCCCATATATTAGACGTGCTCTTCCTATCTTGTCCATATATTAGCCGTGCTTTTCCTATTTATAAAATATTTTTCCTATATTAGACGTGCTCTTCCAAATTAAATTTGGACAAGTACCTCCATTCTTTCTGGAAAAAAAAAAATCAATCAAATAATGTATCACATTTTGTCTGTCAGTGGTCACTTGTTATCAAAGGCACCAACTGTCACCAAAAGAAAAGAGGCCACTTTATATTAGTCAAGGCATATATAGGTTGTTAGTTGCAATATTTGTATTCCAAGGCTAAAACTAGAATACAATTGTTTCCAATTTGTTAATTAATACATTAAACAATAGATGCTATGTCATTCCTACCGTCTTTCCGAATCCCCTTAAATAAGGCTTAAAAAATTATAATATTGGTAGGTAAAGCACCAACTATTGTTAAGGTAAAGAAACCAAAACAAGACAAATTAATGGAGAAGGATTGAAAAAGCATTATTCATGAGATGAGTGGAATAAAAAAATAAACAAATCAGTGTTGTTTATGTCAGTATATAGGTCGAGCCACGCGGGTCGTGGCAGCTTGTCTAACCCATATGCTTTCATTTTCATGACACATCTAGGCACCGTTAATTATTGAGTAAACTTCCTACCAAGTTGGATCTATACCATATGGGTCCCCTTGGATCTATGTATTGCACTTTTCCTCCCACGGGAATCCCTTTGCATCGGGCCTAAGGGCATGAATCAATAAAAAAAAGAATCCCTTTGCATCGGCCCACTTAATGGAATGTTGTATACGTAGCCCGGAGAAAAACACGCATTTAACCCTGTAAACATGGAAATTTATCATAATACAACACATGAATACAGTTCTCACTTCTCAATTAGTTTCTTCAAAAAGTAAATGTAAATGTACATCCTGCCAAAAAAAAAAAAGTTCTCCTTCTGCGGGTGCCTCTAAGAAATTTACTTACATTAATTTCTCTAAAAAGTATTTTTAAAAAAATTATTTCCACAAGATTGCATTTTTGGAAGAAAAAGGGAAAAAAATACATTTTATGTTATGCTTAATAACTATTTGCTATCCGGAAGTTAGGTCAAATCCAGTGTAAGAGGAAGTGTACACCACACATTGGGTCCCATCTCATCATTTCCTTGCTGTCCCACGTGAGAGGCTTCTATCTACAGCTAAAAACCGGGAAATAAATAAATTAGATTTTTTTAATCAAACTCAAACTTCAATATTTCTCTTTAAATTTTTGAAGTTCGAAATTTCATACTCGTTCTGGAACTGTGTCCGGACTTCTCCAAATTTTGGAACTGCACAAGTTACGTGTTAAACATATATATGTTATATTACAACAACCAAAGCAACTACTTTGAACATTTCTGTATTTTTTTCACATAAGTTATGAGTGAGCCTATGGTGCTATGCATAGCACGGATGGCTAGTGTAATACGGCTCAATATGGTACTTTATAAAATTCTAACGGTCAATCCAACCGTTCAATGTGATAACCATATGGATATGTACTTGCAAACTAATTTTATATTTTTTCGAATTTTTGTACTATTTTTTAGATAGGTAGAAAAATCAGTGTTTTCTGAAAATTCTGAACCATCAAAATTCTACCTATCTAAAAATAGTAAAAAATTCAAAAAAATATAAAATTTAGTTTGCAAGTACATATTCATATAGTTATCACATTGAACGGTTGGATCGACCGTTAGAATTTTAAAAAGTACCATATTGAACCGTAGTACACTAGCCATCCGTGCTATGCATAGCACCTCACTCTAAAGTTATTGTATATTATGTTGACTCGGTAAGCCTGTTAAATTGGTGATATGTCATTTGTCCCTTTCCAGGAATTGGTGTTTCTTATATATTCAACAGTTCGCTATGTAACATTCACACAGACCAAAAAAATAAAAAAATAAAATAAAAAAGAACAATGAAAAAATGCTAATACGGATGAACACAAAAAAAAATTGTCTGCAGGTCCGGTATATTACAAGGGTTGGTACCACCTCTTCTACCAGTACAATCCCGATGCAGCAGTATGGGGCAACATCACATGGGGTCATGCCGTATCACACGACATGGTGCACTGGTATCACCTCCCCTTGGCAATGGAACGAGATCAGTGGTACGATTCCAAAGGTGTATGGACTGGATCTGCCACAGTCAGTCCCAGCGGCCAGGTTTACATGCTATATACTGGTCAAACCAATGCTTCGGTTCAGGTCCAGAACCTAGCAGTGCCGTCTGACCCTTCTGACCCATTGCTTCTTCATTGGACCAAGTATGAAGGCAATCCGGTCTTGACACCCCCAAGCAGTTTGTTGCCGACAGACTTCCGTGATCCCACCACTGCCTGGTATGATCATTAATTAGTCAATTAATTTTTTTTTTTTTTTTTTTTTGAGAAACTTGACAGAGGCTGTTAGTCAATTAATTTCATATGTAATTTTTTTAACATAGAAATACTTCATGATTGTTTTACTTCAAATAATCATAATTATTTGAGCTCATCAGTCATTACAGATTAAGCAATAGCTGTATTAATTAAAATATTTATGTGACCTATTTAAATATATTTTCTTAGTTAAACCTAAGTACTTCTAACTAGTAAAACAAGATATCTAATATTATATTGACGGTTTGTATTAATTGAATGATATCATGCAATTTAACACTTTAATCTGATATAGGTTTGATAACTCAGACGGCACATGGAGAGTTGCCATTGGCTCGAAAGATGATAATAACCATTCTGGTATAACACTGGTTTACAAAACAAAAGATTCATTTTGTATGAGCTGGTCCAGGACTCCTTCACAAGGTTGCCAAAACTGGGATGTGGGAGTGTGTTGACTTCTATGCTGTCGCGGCATCTGGTACTTCAGCCAACCAGGCAATAGATACAACTGTGCTTGCAGCCATGGGGAACAGTCAGGATGATATACGACATGTGCTTAAGGCCAGCATGGATGATGATAGACATGATTACTATGCTATTGGAAGGTAAATATATAGCGAATAAATTAAAATGCATAACAGAAAAAGGGGATATATTTGTGCTTAACAGGTGCAAGTAGCTACAATTATTAGTTCTTATTTTAGCGACTTCATGATCTTGTTCACAAATTTAAAATAACATTTAAACCTCTGAGAAAACAGATCTAGTCCTTTAAACATTGTAAATCACCCGAACAAATTTTCTATCAATTTGTCAAGAAATAAATGGTCTGCATTTTTCCTCAATAATGGAACAGTATAACAAGGTAACTTGGTAATCATGATATCTTTATGTTTCATGAGGACATAATACTAACCGTTTTGAAAACTAAGCTCAGAATCTCCCCTCCGGTACTATGTTAAGCAACATTTTTAAATAAGATTTATGTCAAAAAGAGAAAAAGAAAAAGAAAAAACTGATTTTGTTATGTACTTGTGATAGCTATGATCCCATAAACAACAAATGGAAGCCTGACAATGCTGACATCGATGTTGGAATTGGGTTGAGATATGATTGGGGGATCTTCTATGCATCAAAGACATTCTTTGACCCAGTGAAGCAAAGGCGCATTCTCTGGGGGTGGATTGGGGAGACAGATAGTGAGAAGTCTGACATCAGAAAAGGCTGGGCCTCATTGATGGTAATGGCAATTTATCACCTTTTGTTGTATTTTTTTTTTTTCTGTGAATAATACTGGTACATTATATTTTAAATATGTCAATGAAAAACTAAGAGGTGCCCGTTGGTACTTCTGAATCTCTTATTGCCCTTTGCACATGGGCCAAAAAAATTGATAGTTACGCCGGGAGCTTAATTTTCGGCTGTATCTAATAATGTTTGGAAGTTTCTGGTGTATTATTGAACCCGGTCATAACATCTTAGTTACAATTTAAGTTGTTGCAGTACAATAATTGTGATCTCTGAGTGACCTTTTTTTGTTCTTTTAGTGACATGTGTCATCTCCATGTGCTGCTTGTTCAAATATTCTGGCAGTTTAGCTATGGGTTGTGCATTTGTTTATTAACAACTTGTTGCTCCTTGACAAAATATTTTTTTTTTTGTTCTTGAAAGTACCTGTTTTGAACAACTTCCAAAAACAAGTGTTATTGTAAATCTGTTTCCCATTGTGTATCTTTAGTGGCAAAGATACTATGGTCTAATATGCAGCTTTCAAAATGCAGTCAATTCCACGAACAGTGTTGTTTGATGTTAAGACTAGAAGCAATCTTCTCCAATGGCCTGTCGAGGAGGTGGAGCAGTTGAGGACGAACAGAACAACCTACACAAACATCACCATAGATGCTGCTTCATACTTTCGCCTCAGTGCCTCCAGGGCTGCACAAGTACGCACCACATACAATCTTTTGTTTCACTTTTCTCTCTTTCTGCAAGAGAATAGAACATATTTACTAGGACAAAACCTGGACCTTATTAACTTAATGTGATACAGTTTAACCAAATCCATGAAATTTTTTTTAAAAGTATGAGGAATTAGATCTGTTGATGTTATTGGTACCAGTACTAGTGCTTACCAGTAAGTGCAAAATGCGCACCAACCTTGAGGTTTACAGATTCTGATACTACGATTGTTGAGATTAGTAAATACTACATCGGTCCATTTATTAATACAAAATAATCACTGAAACAATTGCATATCTGTTCAGCTGGACATAGTAGCTGAGTTTGAGATAAAGAACACAACACTAGAGAAGGCAATGGAGGCCGATGAAGAATATAGCTGCAGTACAAGTCATGGAGCTGCTGGAAGGGGCCTACTTGGTCCGTTCGGTTTTCTTGTCTTAGCTGATAAAAGTTTAACTGAGCAGACAGCTGTGTATTTTTACATCTCAAGAAATTCAGATGGAAGTCTCAAGACACATTTTTGTCAGGATGAAACGAGGTACTTTTTCCCCGATTGTTTCAAAACCACCACATCAAGAAAAATTACCTCATGTTTTTTAGAAAGGCAAATCAAGATATGTTTGCTTATGTATCTACAAATAAATTCTTATGAAATCATTGATGCGATTCTTATGATTTCAACACCGGGTTGAAAGCTCTCTGGTACTTTACTGTGTTTTCCTAGTACCAGGCAGGTATTGTGTCTGCTGGTGATAAATGCCCATAATGACTCTGCGCAAAACGTCTCCAAAATTCCTGCAGTTTTAAATTATTATTGAAGAACTTTGGATAAATATTTACCATTGTAAATTTTTTTGTTAAAATGTAGGTCATCCAAGGCGACTGATATTATCAAGGGAATAGTTGGCAATATTGTACCAGTGCTTAGTGGTGAAACTCTGACAGTGAGGATATTGGTATGTCAACAATTCTTCAGATCTCAATTATATCCCTTTTACTTGCTAAGAAGAAATTACATCATTGTAACTGGACTGCAAAGGTTATATTACGGAAAAGAAATAATTACTGTTGTTTTTTTCTACTAAAAAACTGAAAAAACCCAAGATCATATACAACACTGGTTATAGATTTAAGACAAAGTACCTTGTAAAGTTTATAAGGTTAAGTCTAATTGTGGCCTCGGACCATTTATGTCGTATGCACCTCAATTTTTAATTTCACAGACTCAAACCCTAAATTTGCAATTTAATCAAGAATTTATTACCCACAAAACTATAGTCTTCCATAACCAATGCAATTATCAAGTTTCTCTGAACAATTACCAGTGGTTTAAAGATAATATAAAAGAATAATCTCTTTACTCTTTCTCTTTTTCATAGGTGGATCACTCAATTGTAGAAGGCTTCGCACAAGGTGGCCGCACATGCATAACATCTCGGGTGTACCCTACCAAGGCAATAGATGATGCAGCTGGAATATATCTATTTAACAATGCTACAGCAGGACCCATCACCGCAAAATCAGTCACTGTTTGGGAAATGAGTTCTTCGTACAATCGTGCCTATAATGGAAATGATGGGGAACCAGGGTTTTAGCCCCTTTAATTTCCCCTCGATTATACTTTTTGATCCCATTCTTTTCTCATCTTTTCTTAGTTTTATATTATCCTTCCTCCCCAATGTGTTTATATCATTTTTCAATTTCGTTCCAGGGTAAATTATTTGCATCCGTCAAGATATGGCAAGAAAAAGTAATGTGTAAAGAAAATTTTGCTTGTAAATGAGAATCATTTCTTTCTGTACTTCTGTTGTCTTCAATAATTCAACTCAGTCTCTCTCTCATTTTTCATTATCCAGAGGGCATAACATAATGCTATAAATGCTATAATTAACAAAAGAAGCGCTCAACATGATATTTATTTATGTTTGATGTTTGAACATTAAACTGGCTCAATTGAGCGTTTATGTTTGAACATTAAACTGTACTTAATATGATGTTTGAACATTAAACTGGCTCAATTCAAACCAAAAAATCGCCAGCTAAGTTTTATATTCATTTAAGTTTGAACTTTCATATCTCATTGTACTTCATATTTTATATATTCATTTTCAAAGTTCAAACTGTCAATCCGAACCGCTCCACATGATATTCATATTAAAATATGGTTGGAGATCAAATTTTATAATTTATGGTAGAATTTTTTACTATTTGTTTAGATAGGTAGAAAATCATTGTTCTTGAACAGTCTAGAAATAATAATTTTATACATATCTTAAAAAATAGTAAAACAGTTTCAAATATTATAAAATTTCACCTTAGACATATTTTATTATATCATGTTTAGCGGTTTAGATCGACAGTTTAAACTTTAAAAATAAAGATATAAAATACAAGTTATGATAAAGTATGTAAGGCACCGATTTTTTTTTTTTGTTGGATCTAAACGGTATTCTTCTGGTTAATAATGTTTGGTACTATTAAAAAAGGCCCGGCCAATAGAAAAAAGGAAGAGGTCTCCATACCTAAATTCTGATAACATATTTGTATCCGCAACTCGGCCTGTTTCCAGCTGGAATCAAGGAGTGATGAAATCCATTAGCCTATATCTGTCTATTTTCATAAGTCGCACGACTGAGAACGCTTTTCGGGCATTGACTCCCAAATTCCCAACAGATCCGCGTAGCTGAGAGAGCTTCAACCGCTGCTTTGGACATGAGTCGCATAGGAATCCGTTTTTCTGTTGAAAATCTAGAAAGGTGGAGTCAATAGATTATTGATCTTTTTACAAAACATAGAGAAATAGAAATGGAATGATATTGTATTTTCTTAATTGATTTTTTATTACAACTATGCTCTATATATAGAGTCTTGCCTAATTACAATGCTGTCACTAACAATCTCTTAACAACTTTAACAATATTTCTAATAACTAAACTGTTGCAACTCTAACCATAATCTCAATTGCCTCTATTACGCCCCCTCAAGCGAAATATGTGCATGGTAGTAATGTTGAGCTTGCTCCGAAAAGAAGAAAATTGATGCCATAATCTCAATGTCATTGTTCTTGCGATTGAATCATCAAGTTTGGGTCTCCTTGAAGATAGAAGAAGGTAGAGAAAGAAGAAGGAGCTCTTTTGGCTCAAGAATGCTTCCATGTACTTGAGAGGCTCGTTTGAATCCTCTTTGAAAAATAAAAAGAAAAGGAAATAAAAAAAAAATAGCTCTTGGCTTTGTGACAAGTACATGGTTTCAAGAGGCTTTGTAACTCTCTTGTCTCATTTGTGAGAAGCATTTTGGAGATAGAGAAGAAGAGAAGAGAAATAGAGACAGTTAAGATTATGGTTAGAGTTGCAACAGTTTAGTTATTAGAAATATTGTTAAAGTTGTTAAGAGGTTGTTAGTGAACTTCTTCTCTCAAGCGGTGGCAGGTGGGATGCGACGAGGCTCGCGCTGGTTCTGACCTCCTATCTGGGAAGGAGATCTCCTCGACAGTGTCTATGTCGTCAGATTGGCACAAGATCTGATCGTCCACCTTGGTCTCTGTTGAGGATCTGACAAGGTGCTGACACTGAAGGCTTGAGACCTGGCTAGAGCGGTCTCAGTAATAGTGTACGACTCCGGCGTGGAGGAGCTGATTGCCGTCTCGGAGGTGCTCCAGTAGTCGATCTTCTTGTCTACTCTGGATCTGGTTTGGTGCTCTTCAATTTGTCTGATTCTTGATCTGGTACGATGCCGATACTGAGAACTGATCTAGTTGTTGTTCTTTTCGTTTTTGTTGTTGTTGTTTTGGAATAGAGATTTAGTAGTAGATCTGGAGAGAGAATAGAGAGGAGTAAGGAGGATAAAGAGAGTAGATTTGGAATATAGTGAAGAATAAAATGATAGAAAGGGTTTAGGCTAGAATAGAGAGGAATAGAAGGTTATTTCTGGAATAAAATGTTTTTTTTCTATAAACTGGAATAGGGTAGGATTAGAGGCATAATTTCTGGAATAGGCGTTAGCCTAATTCCAGCGCTACCTAGAGCTCTGATACCATATTACAAAATATAGAGAAGTAGAAATGTAATGATATTGTATTTCCTTAATTGATTTTTTATTACAACTATGCTCTATATATAGAGTCTTGCCTAATTACAATGCTGCCACTAACAACCTCTTAACAACTTTAACAATATTGCTAATAACTAAACTGTTGCAACTCTAACCATAATCTCAACTGCCTCTATTAGATCCACTAGAAATTTAAGATACAGTGTAAATTAAATAATTTTTTATCTCGGCGATAGAACTAATTTTGCTGTCGTCTGTTACTTTGTTCGAACTAGAATGATCTTAAGCCTACACAAAACAAGCGATACACTCAACTGCCGGAGGATCTTTCATGAACTTAAATGTCGAAGAAGCCGAGAAACTATCACAGACTTATGCCAAAGTCAAAACTACTCGACATCAGGACAAAGCGTGAAGAGTACCACAGCTGGCAAACAAGAAGTTAGTAGCAATGCTGCCATCGACGCTAAGTTCGATGCCTTATGCAAGCTTGTCAACGACCTTTTCAAACAAAAAGGCGTTGTGGCAAGCGTAGCGCTGTGTCAATCATGTGGAGACGTTCACAACCTTGAAGACACATGTCCACTTCTTGCGGAGGTAGAAGTAGAGCAAGTCAACGTTGTGAACAATTCCTACAAGCCCAATAATCAAAATGCTAACGCATACAACCAAGGTTTGAGGAATCAACTACTCCTACTAGAACGATTAAGGAGCTGCAAATCCGCAAGGATATCAACCCAACTATCAGCAGGGTCAGCCACAACAACCATACCAACAGAGGCAATTCGAGCAACAACCTCCTCGCAAGCCATACATCGAGTATGTTATGGGCAAGTTGTTTGAAAGGCAAGGGAGAACAATAGACGAGATCAACACCAACGTCAATGCAATAGGTGAACGAACGAAAACTCTAGAAATCAAGTAGC
>JAJGRW010003236.1:0-24629 GCA_025461045.1 Carex parvula
ATATAATGGAAACCGAAGAATGAAGCAATCGTGAACAACGCCACACGAATCTTGATTTAAGAACAGCCGAAAAAAAAACAAAGAAGAGATAATAAGACCCGCTGTATAGTCCATTCCATCTTATTCAGTTAAATAGAAGCCCAAGAAAAAAAGAGAAAAACCCAAAGAAGAAAGACATACCCCAAATAGAAATAAAGGCCCATCAGAAGATGAAGGGCAAAGTTTCGAGTAGTCTTTATCTGTAGTTGCATATGCATCATGATATTTCATATTCCAACAGAAAGGAGGAGAGGAGATCGTTGTTTGTTTAATATATTACGACCCTTTTATATATTTCACTAGCCCTATATATAATATATAATATTAGAACATAGACGTTCTAGAGACATAATTATAATTAAGCGTCTCGAGGTGCTCACACAAATACGATGTGTGGGATTGAATTTGAAAGCCTCTTTCTTCTTTCTTCCTTTAAAGCACATGCAATGTCTTCACGACGGCCGCGTATCATAAAAAAAAAGCAAAAAAAAAAAATGCCTTGACTTCACTACACGTTCTCTTGATTTAATTATGTTTTGTGAATTTCTGTTGCAAGTTATTATTTAAATAAAAAGATGAAATCAAACTAGGGGTGTAAACGGATATGGATATTCGGGCGGATATCCGCTCCGAATCCGCATATAATCCGTATCCGGATTTAAACGGATACGGATATCGCGGATACG
Organism: Carex parvula; assembly: GCA_025461045.1. Classification (NCBI taxonomy): domain Eukaryota; kingdom Viridiplantae; phylum Streptophyta; class Magnoliopsida; order Poales; family Cyperaceae; genus Carex; species Carex parvula. Next base: position 726 of record JAJGRW010003236.1, read on the forward strand.
GATACGGATAATTATCAATTACCCACAGAAGATGCGAATACGGATACGGATATGGTTTTAAATTTTGATATCTGTTTACTATCTGTATCCGTATCTGTATCCGTATCCATATCATGTGAGGTTTTAAATTATTTTGCCTTCAAGGGGATTTGAACTCATGTCATGTGAGGTGAAAGTTTAAGCAACAAAGATACAAACCACTACACCACACTATCTTTTGTTACTACTTCTTTATTTTGTTTATTTTGTTCTATATTCGTATTTGAATCCGTATCCATAAATTATCCGCTCCGTATCCGTATCTGTTTAAGACGGATATGATTTTAAATTTTGATATCCGTTTACAATCCGTATCCGAATCCGTATCCGTATCCGCTCATTGAAAGGCGGATACGGATTTGATATTAGCATTATCCGCTCCGAATCCGCTCCGAATCCGCTCCGTTTACACCCCTAAATCAAACCCTTGAAGTTCATTGATTTTGCGTAATGAGTTGATTTTTATTCCACACCCTCCAATAAATATAGCTGGCAGACTGCATGTGAGCCTATTTATTTTCTATTAATTTTTTCTTTAAAACAATAATGCAATCAGCCAAGAGCACCGTTAATTTTCGATATAATATATAAATATATATAATTTGGAAAGAAAGGAAGCTAGTGCCCGTTTCATACATGAAACATAAGATGTAATTACAGAGTACTAGAGTTATAGCTATATCTCCATCATTTAGAAGCAACCACAAAAGCTAACATAGTGCAAAAGACTACGCTCTACCTTTTAGCATCCACCAAAATACAATAATAAATAAAGTAACTAATACTAAGCCTCCGACTTTGGGGCTGAGGTAACACAGTCCTAACAGTGCATCAAATCAAAACGTTGTGAACTTCATAAACTCATTCAGCTGAAGAACCAGCAGCTCCTTCGATGCGCAAAGGCGGATCAACAACAGGGTCACCCTGGTAGGGAACCACTGGTTATCATTTGGGTCCCAAACTCTCAGTGGAATAGCATGGATATCATTAGGCAGCCAATTAGCAGTAGCAGCTTTGATACGCTTATCCATATGTCCTGACTAATAATCAACAAGAGAAATGGTTAGCAAAATTATATTTGAATTATTTTGATATAATTATATAAGTATATTGAAATATAAGGGCATTTCTATATTTCCATAATGTCCAACTTAATGCACTAAAAATCACAAGGAAAGCAATTTTATTATCTCTATCTAAAGAACCTGCAAAATCAAATATATTAGCACAAGATTTCCAATGAGTGAAGCTATGTTGACTTTGATCCAACTAAAATCAAATTTGTTTAGCTGCAGAACATTTAAGAAATAAATGAGTGGCTATTTCCTTCTTATGACAGAATTGACATGTCAAATCCCCTTGTCACCCTCTTTTGTGCAAATTATTTTTAGTCAAGATTCTGTTATGCATAACTAACCACATAAAAATCCTAATTTTGGGGGCATAAGAAGTTCCGGCCAAATACTGTATCTATTCTTACTAATGCCTCTGAAATTAAGAATTTGGTATATAGATCTAACAGTAAACATCCCACTTGTCTCCCATCTCCAAGCAATTTTATCTATAAAGTGAGTAAAACTACAAGAACTTATGAGTGCTAGTAATTGTTCCATTCTACAAGTAAGATATCACTTAATCGTCTTCTAAATCTTAATGCAGAACCTTGTGAATTGATTACAGCTGTAATGGTAATTTGAGGGGTAGCACAAATTTTGTATAGTTGAGAATATTGAGTGGCTCACTACAGTTTCCAATCCAAAGAGTATGCCAAAAAAATAAAATGGAGTTATGGTCAGGTTTAAAAGTAACACTAACTTTCCCTAATTGTTCTAATTTTATAATTGTTTTCCAAAAGGGAGAATAAGGTAAATTGGGAGTATGTGTTGATAATAGTTATATTGAATCACAGTTTTCCATAATCCTTGATATGTGTTATCATGAAACCTCCACCACCATTTTCAACAACAACGAATATTCATGTGATGTAAATCTAGAATACCCATACCTCCATTTTTTTATCTATACAAGCCTTAGACCAATTAACTAAAGTATTTTCTAGATCTGTCAGATCCTTGCCAAAGAAACCCATTCCTAATAGAATTAATTCTTCTAATGATGGTTTTAGGTGCTCTATACACTGACAGAGTATATAATGGGATAGCTGAAGTTATTGAATTGAGAAGAGTGAGTCTACCACCTATTGATAAAAGTTGACATTTCCAATTTTGTAACCTACTTTCTATCTTATCTACTAAAAATTGCTAATCATCCATACTTAGTTTTTGATTGTGTAAAGGTAATCCTAAATATTTAAATGGAAATACTCATACTTTACATTGAAATGTATCTGCAAAAGATGGGCCTTCTGTATGAATAGGATATAATTTAGTTTTGAGTAAATTCATAGTAATTCCCGATATAGCTTCAAACCTTTTCATACCCCACCATGCTGATTCCACATTTTGATGAGTAGCTTCTAAAAATAGAATAGTGTCATTAGCATAATGACAATTAGTGATTGCTCTATCTGCTATACAAGAAGGACCTAATCCTAACAACTTATTAGCTTGCTACTCTTATGAAATATTTTACACAAGGTATCTGCTGCTAGGATGAATAGGAAAGGTGATAAAGGGTCACATTGTCTAACTCCTCTTTTGTAGTAGAAGAATTGTATAAAATCGCCATTAAAATTGATGCATGATTGTGAACTATATAACCAATCCTTAATCCAAGTTATCCATTTATCCCCAAACCCTTTACTTACTAAAATTTCCAAAATGTAGTCCCAATGTATCTTATCGTATGCCTTCAAAGTATACTTTAATAACCACACCAGGAATTTGTTGTGATTGACAAGAATGTATAAGCTCCTGACTAAGGATAACATTGTCTAGTATATATCTATGTTTAATAAAAGCAGATTGACTAACATCTATTATTCTATTCATGATGTGTTCGAATCTTGTGGTAAATATCTTAGAAATAATTTTGAAGCTACAATTTACTAAACTGATAGGTCTATATTTACTTATTAGGACAACATCTTTCTCTTTGGGGATCAAACAAATAACTGATTTATTTATTTTATGTAATTTTGGATATATTGCGAGGTCATATTAATTAATTGGAACCTTAGTAGGGGTGCAAACGGATCGAATACGAATCAGATAGTGGTAAAATTATATTCGTATCCGCTTTATTTTTGGATACGGATGGATCGGATATTTGATGGATATGTACGGATACGGATTGGATATCGGATATCCGTAAATATATACATAAATATTTTTATAATATATATTAAATTATATGGTAGATATCTAACTATTCGGATACGGATAATCAAAATTCAAAACCATATTCGTATCCGTATCCGGATATTCAGATATCAGATATCCATATTTAATTTTCGGATACAGATCCAGATACGGTCGGGATATTAATTATCTGATCCCTTTGCACCCCTAACCCTCAGTCTCCATTCTCTTTCTTGTTATTCCTCTGGATTCTAGTAAAAAAATAAAATTCTGGTAATCTTATTATAGAGATATAAGAGTTCAAATATCTTCATTATGTCTCTACTTTTTATTTTTTAATAATAATTTTTTAAAACGTATATGTCAAAAATGAAATAATTAAATGTGATCTATATTATTTTTTCTACATACACATTAAAAGTTTAACTTTTTTAATTTTGTTTTTATAATCAATAAAAAATTAGCAATGTTCATATGTAAGTGCCCTTCCACGATTAAATGTTTTCAATATATGTATATATTATAACAACTTTTTTTATTCTAAAAATAAAAAATTCTTTTATTCTGTCTTTATGAGATTGACTATAATCAATAATCAATAATCAATAAATCATTTTTGTCTTTTATGTGCATTGACTAATTTCAGGACAGTACTAGTAATACCTCATAGTCGATCTCCTCAGGCCTTAAACCCAATATTTTATTTAAATAAGAAGCGCTCAACTCCTTGACCCCCCACTTATTATTTCATTAAACCATGAAAGTACTACAGATTTTAGGAAAACAGCACAATCAGAATATAAAAATGTTCAATAAACCAGCTTGGTTTCTTGGAGCAACTTTTAATTTGCATTTTTTTTTACTTATGTTATTGTTTAAACCTTATTTAAAGCCAGATTAGCCTTGTCTAAACCTCAAAAGCCATGATTATTTAAGGATGACAGGTCATAATTTGCAATATGATGTGAACAGTAAGAGGGACATTGAAACTATATATATATATTAATTCACTAGCATTGTTAGACCATTTTAAAATTTCTCATTTCCCATTTTTTAGATGTTTGACATGATGCTTAATTAATTAAATAATATACTTGACTAGGTGAGCTCTCATTTTCTACTCTAATTGAAGTATATATTAAACCAAGATGAATTGATGTACTCATAGAAAGTAGGAGGATATGTATTGCTAGTATACAAAATACAAACCTACAATATATATCAACAGAGAAGATAGTTGGAGAAGATGGATGGAATAGAGGTCTTAATTGCAATTTTATTGCTGTCTTTCATCACTGTTCATGGCAAAGGTATTCTTTATGCTTCATTTCTGTTTTTAATTTGTGTTGTTTCTCTTGATTGCAAGACCATTTGGTGATTGTTTGCAATAGTTTGGTTTTGGATGTGCGTGTGTATGAAATTCTTATTACATGTAAGGGCTAGAAAATTATGATAGGGGATGGCTTGAAAGAAAAATTTACTATAGTGTAACTTTATTTTATAAGAGGGTTAATAAGTATTAATACGTAAAAAATAAAAATAAAATTTAATTGACACAATTACAAAATTTCAATTTATAAAAAGACTTATCCCCTTTTTCACTCGCTTAAATCCACCCCTCATCACATGATCAATTGTTACAATATTTCAACTAAAAATGGATAATGCTCCACACAATTGTTCTACTATGAGATAGAAAAAAGGACAATATATCGGAAAACGAAATTTTCCAAAAAAATACAAAGATTAAAAAGTAATAGTTTGTTTTGTGCTTAAAAATAGAAAAATTATACTAATAAATAATATTTTGTTAAAAATTATTTTAAGCAAACGAATATACTCAAATAATGTACTTATATAATATAATTTTGATATAGTGTCATGTAATATACACATACAAATGAAAACAAGATATTACATATTTAATGAAAGACACAATTTATAATGAATATAATACACAAATGATAGAACATCTAATTTAGAATAGACATGATATGAATGGAAAATAAATTAAAAATTACCAATGTTGATAAATTAGATTTATTTTTTAATTAATATTCATCGAAACAATTTGTGGATGGAAAACCAAACATAGTTTAAGTTTATGATAGCTTATTGAAAAGTTGATCAGACATTCTCATTAATGGATTTCATTCAAATACTGCGCACATTTTCTATCCAAATCTCCTATTAAATATTGATTTTTTCATTGGAAATTTGGCATAATTAATCACGGTAAAGCCTAACTAAAGAAATTAGATTTTATCAAGATTGATTGATATAGTAGACTCGTTTCATTTAAATCAAAGATGGAAAGAAAAACAGAAAGAATAACAGCTGGCCCACAAAAATCAAAATCACGGCCCAAAATGTTTTCTATTTTCTCAGCAGCCCACTTATCACCATCGGGTCCCACTGTCAGACTCTTCTTCTCCATCTATTCATTAACCAAACCAAAATAGCGAATTATTTCAATTCGAGACAGCTGAGTCGTTAACCCCGCACTTAATCCAAACGCACTCTAGTGAAAGAAACTCTGCGATAACCCCAATTACATTCCATCTCGGATGGTGAGTCGGAAGAATCGGTCGATTCAGCCGCTTTTTACGCTTTTCTTCGCCTAGAGAGCCTCCGATTTCTACCTGAATCGACCCAGTCAACTCGTACTCGGTCGATTTCCATGCCATGGACTTCCTGTTTTATCCAAATCCTCCTATAATGTTAGATCTCCCTCTTGATTCCATTACTTCCTACATCTTCATTATATTGTTAATTTAATTGAAAATTGATTGGACAATACTACCAAGAACGTTACTAGTGGAACTCTGATGTTCCAGATTTTATGTATTTTAGTACGTATTATTTGCCTATATTTTTATGGCTAAATAAGCTGATTTAACAGATAATTGACCTGAGTCAAAACTCCTCAGCCGTTGTCCATAGTTTTTTTCCCCTTATATTTGTTTATTAGTTTTATAGTTGAGTTGCATTTTGCTGATAAATGCCCATATTTATGGAATTTAAAGCATTTGACGGGCTCTGATGCATTTGCGTTCATTGAAAGGGGCCATTAATGGCTTCCTCATTTTTGTTTGGTAGGCCTTCATTGTTGGTTTGGTATCGCCCTAAGTGCACCACGGAATCACCTTGGTCATTGCGCCTTTCTATTTCGTATCGAATGAGCCTCAGAGCCTGATTTCTATCTTTATCATTTCTATTGTATGTTGTTTTTTATATTTGTCAATTATATTCATTCTTAACCAGACCTACATTGACTCCCTAACTAGCATTGAATAAAGCACAGAATTAAAGCTGTCCAATTCTGCTCTTGGTAATTATTGTAAGCTCATGACTATATATGGACCATATTTACTTCGGTCAGTGCAAAGCCTAATTAAAATAACATAATATCTTAATATAGTATGATTCATTAATCCATTCTGATTAAATTAGTGTAATAGAGTGGGTGTAACCTAAATTAGTGTAATCCATCTGCAGGGAATACACTAAACATAAGTGAGGTGCTGCAAGATAACGAGCTCCTAACTTCAGCTAATGGGAGATTTCAGTTGGGTTTCTTCAATGCCACAAATTCCAAGATGCAATATCTTGGAATTTGGAACACCGACCCTCGTAAGACGGTCGTCTGGGTTGCCAATGGGAACCATCCAATCGTCAGTGGCACTGGTGAGCTTAGCCTATCCTTAGATGGAACCCTTTTCCTCCGAGATAGCACAGGCCGAGATATATGGTCTACTGGTAGTCAGCTCAGCAGAGTAGAACCTCAAGCTTGTCTCCTTGATATAGGGCTTCTTGTAATTAATGACACCAAAACAGGGAAACTTTTGTGGCAGAGTTTATACCAACTCTCTGACACCCTATTGCCCTATGTACCACTTGGGTATACCAAGTTGTTGGATTCAATGCTTGAATTTCAACTCACTTCTTGGAACATTACTGGGATTGATCCTTCCTCTGGGCAATATGTTCGGAAATTGGACCCTTCAAGAAGGTATGAATTGGTTGCTTATAGGGGCTCTGATGTAACTTATCGGTCTGGTCCATGGAATGGTACGAGATGGAATGGTTTCCCCAAAATGACACAAGATTTGGTGAGGTTTTTCCTCAATAAATCAGGTGATAATGGAGCGCTTTATTGGTATGAGCCTATAGACTTATTGGTCCCATGGCGTTTTGTCATGAACTCAGATGGTACAACATATCGTTATTTTTTGAACGGCAGTGATTGGAAAGAATTTTGGAAAGTTCCAGATGAATCGACCCCTCTATATGCTCTCTGTGGACCATATGGATTTTTATTGATGGAAATTGTAAATGTTGTGAGGAAAGTTTATTTCATCCCATGAATGAGAAAGATTGGAAAAAACGCATATTTGCTGGAGGTTGCATAAGAAATAATCCTCTAAATGACACACATCCTGGATTTGTTACTCTAACTAATGTGAAACTGCCAGACACAATCAATGCAATTTCTGATGAAAGAAAGAGCAAAAGTGAATGTGCGAGTTGGTGCCAGAAGAATTCTTCTTGCATGGCTTATGCATATATCGATGGCAAGGATGTCTGGCTTGGTTTGGAGACATCATTGATATGCAAAAATTTCTTAATGCAGGGGATGATTTATATATCCGTGTTGCTTCTAACAGTGGTAAGTGGTTATTTGCAATGATTAAGAACAATTAACCAGCTTGAGAAGTCGATTTATTCTTGATTGATTATTTTGCACTTGTCTTATCAGAGTCCATTTATCGAAAAACACATCCCATCATCCTGCCTCTCAGTATAGCTGCAGTTCTTGTTCTCTTAGCAGTAGTTATTATTCTGGTATGGAAATTCAGAAGAACTCCACAAAAAAATATGATAATAAGATGGATCACAACAAGATGGCCATTACGAAGAACTCCACAAACAGGTACTCCACTAACAGTCTAAGAACAATTCTCAGATCAAAGTTCGTTCTCATATCATAATACCTATTGCCTGATCATACTTCACATTGTCTTAAAGTTGTAGGAAACCATCCAGCTAATGGCCGAGAAGTTCGATTTTTTGAAATTTTCGACTTGAATACAATAATAGCTGCCACTAGTAATTTTAGTGACATGAGAATCATCGGCAGGGGACAGCTTGGACCAGTATATAAGGTATGATCACGCCTCCCGCGGACAGAGAGTCATATATGTAGTTATAAGGTTATATTAGGTCTGAGTTTATTTGGGATATGTTCTAATAAACTGCTTTTATTAAAGAAAGCCGTTTGTTGTTAGGTTACTTATTTAAAAAAGACAATTTAATAATAAGGTAAGAATTGTCATTCAATTTTTTTGTACTTGGTTATGTATTTACTACTACTTATCTTCTTTCTTACACATTTTTGTTATTCATTGCATTATTTTGACTCTTAAATTAGCTGTCCCAGATTAAGATCACTGGTTATGTGCATTGCTATAGGGAATCCTTCAGAATGGTGAAGAAATAGCAGTTAAAAGAGCTCCAAGAAATGCACATAATGGAAGTGAACAGCTTAACAATGAGCTAAATCTTATTGCAAGGCTCAAGCACAAGCATCTTGTTAAATTGACGGGATATTGCATACAGCAGCAAGAAATAATCCTATGCTTTGAATTTATGCATAATCATAGCCTTGATCAATTGTTGTTTGGTATGTCATACATATTTGTTTTTCTTTTCCATTTTGAAGTTTAGTCTTGTGAGTCGCTTCAGTATTCCACTAATCTGGTAAAAGAATACTGGCTGATGGAAAAGCTAATAAAATAGTTTAGTTCACTGATGAGGGTACTTTTGTCAATTTGAATCTCGTCATATATTAGGATTAATTGAAGTACAATGACTGAGTTTAAGAATGAAAAGAGTTGTTAGAATTGAGTGCGAAGTGTGATATATCAAATAAAAACTGAGGAAAAATGTGAAATCTAAGAAGAGTTGAAGTGTATAGAGGATATTAAGCCTATGTCAGATACTTGAATCACTTTGACATATGCCGTTCATTCATTCTTTATCTTCCACCCAAATCTCTCGATATTGTGCAACCCTTCATGCAATAGATTGATGCGTGCATTACCATAAATGAAATTTCTATTTTTGCTTTGACAGAGAAGTGTGATTTGTTTAAATAGGCAGTGAACTCATGGAAGAGGTATTAGAACTAAACTGGGAACAGAGATCCAGATTAATACAAGGAATCAGCTCAGGCCTTCTTTACCTACATGAGGATAATGGTGATATAATAATACATCGGGATGTAAAGCCTGCAAATATTCTACTAGACAGAAATATGGTCCCCAAAATCTCAGATTTTGGTATTTCAAGGCTCTTTGAAGAAGATCGCTCCTTTTTTACAACCGACACCTGTGGTGGGACAAGGTTAGTCGATGACTTTCTGGTTACATTTTATTTTGTTTGCAACTTTCTGTACTAGACCAATTAGATACTGTGATGATTTAAAAAATTATTGATTCAAGCTTTCATAGGCACTAATAATATAGATTTAGAAGATTAAAAAAAAGAAATAAATATAGGTTTTAGTCATTAAACATTCTAAAAAAATATTAATAAACTGGTTCCTAAACATTTATTTGTAGCAAACTGGTCCTTGTAATTTTATAGCAACCAAGTTGGTCTGTTGACTTTAATTTATAAGAAACCGGCCGTTGAACTTTTGAATATGAACTGTAAATTGATTCTCAAACTTCTTTCTGAATAACCAACTTATTGTTAAAAGAACAAGTCATTGTGAGAGAAGTTGCAAGGATCAACATGGGAACAATTAGTAATACTCTTATTGGTATATTTTTCAGACCAGTAAAATTCAAAGGAATTGAGTAGATTAAATGGTATCTGATATGTAACAATACTGACCTCGAGTATTGGTTTAAAACTTCATATTTTCAGAGGTTACATAGCACCAGAACTACAAAGTGGAATGCTGTCAACTAAATCAGATGTGTACAGTTTCGGAATTGTTATTCTTGAAATAATCAGTGGTACAAGAAACACTTCCTTTACATCGGGGCTTGTTAGTCTTGTAAGCTCCTCTCCTTGCTCTCTCTCTCTCTGTCAGTTTTTTTTTTTTTTTGAAAAACTTGGCAGGGCTACCTAGGTCCCTGCTCCCTCTCTCTTTTTTCTTTTTTTGAAAACCAAGGTCTGTGCTCTCTTTTTCTAAAACCTTGGCAGCGGCTGCCAAGTATCAAGGTCCTTGCTCTCTCTCTCTCTCTCTCTCTCTTTGAAACCTTGGCAGAGGCTTCCAAATTATTCTCGCTCTCTCTTTTGAAACCCTTTAGTCTCTCTGTTCTTTTTTTTTTTTGAAAACTTGACAGTGGCAGCAGTTTCTCTCTCTCTTTTTTTGATATGTTGGCAGCAGCCTGCCAATCGAATAATTTGGCTTTAGAAGCCAATCTTCTACTTATAATTTGGCAGCAGCAGCAGTTTCTCTCTCTCTCTCTCTCTCTCTCTCTCTCTCTCTCTCACTCACTCACTAACTCACTCAGAGAAATATCAAATTTTTGTTTGTACAACCATTTAGGTACTTCAACACTTAAATGAAGGAAGAATACTAGACTTAAAAGATGCAAGACTAACAGAACCCTGCTCTGATGGAGAAATAAAAAGAAGCATACACATTGCATTACTCTGCCTTCTTGAAGAACCTTATAGGAGGCCTGACATGCGGCAAATCAATCACTGGCTTACATGCCAATCAACCCATCCTCCAACCTTGCCTGTTCAGGCTTCGCATTGGGGCAATATTGTCATTGACCGCTCTACAGAGGTTGACAGCTCGGCCCTCTTGGAAACCTAAATGCTTTGTTAATTGTCATTCTGTAGATGCAATGTACCGCTACTTTGTCAGTGTGTGCTTACAGGAACACGTCTCATCTAGTGTTCATTGAGGTTTCTAATTGACTTCATGTTGATGTATCATGCTTTGTTCTCTATATTTTTTGTTTCCAAAGTGCAATGTTTTGCTTCATTGTTAGATATTTTTAATTAACTCAAAGCTCATTTCAAGTCATTAAATACGAAAAGTATGATTTTCTCCAAATATTAGTTAGTTTTTGCCCAAAGTATTAATTATAAAAGTGAATTTGAAAGGATTCATAGTTTTTTACGCAAACAAATGCAGTTGTAATGCTTTTACAGGAGTTAGTTGTATGTTGGATGTTTTTACTTAATTTCGTGCTTGTTTTAGGTTAATTAAATAACCAAATTACTATAATCTAATTATTATCACTGCGCAACAATTTATTAGACCGAATTTGAAATTATAGAAACGACAGTGGTGCATTTTCTGAGTCCAGATCCTCTAAAGTAACAACAAATTTTGAGTTTAGATACAGATCGATCATCCGATCAAAATATGAACCAATCTATTCTGAGATGAAATGCACGGGCTCCTTTAATATTCATGCCAAAACAGATCTAACGGTCCGAATTCAAAATTTGAGTTTAGTTGATATTAATTCAAAACAGATCTAACGGCGCCATTAACACGAGTTTGGATTGGCCACATTCTTAAGAAAGTGGTTCCCTCTTATTCAAACAGGGCAGGGGAATTAGTTTGGAGGACTACTATGAAAGTCATTATCCCATTGTTATTTTTCTTCATATATTTTTTTAATTAATTGCATAATAATTTATTACAGCTGATTTGAAAGAATCAACATCACACAATCAAAGTCTAATGTAGTATCGTTGCATACATGTTAGGTGTTTTATTAATATGGAGATCATTTTAAATTATTAAATTGTCAAAATTCACAATTTCATTGAAATATTATTTAATACATGCATAACAATTTATTAGAGAAAATTAGAAAGAATACATCAAACATCTTAATGACATTTAATTATTGTTAGCTATAAATAGTTCATCTTTCAAATGCAAGGGATCAACATACAGTTAGATTAATTCTACAATGTAAATTCATTTCTATTCTTGCATACAAAACGAAGAATGATCTTGAATTGAGCATGAGATTTGAAGGAGAAAGCATATATCTGAGAATTTGAGACTGAATTGCCTAAAAGGAAATTTTCCTCTCACTAAGGATGCACTTCCTTTATTTAGCTGTGTTTCTTAATTAAGTCAAAAAGGGAATTAAGTTAGAGGAAGAGAGTAAGGGCAAAACAGGTACTTAGAGAAAGTTTTCTATGAGCGCTCAATAATTTAATTTCTGCTCTTAAAATAGCATCACCCTTCATAAAAGGTTCAAAAGGCCAATACAATATGCAAATTTCCATTGGAAATGGAGTTGTACAACTCAGTCATTGTTTCAAAATTACAGAAATACAAAGGTTCATAAATATACTAGGAAATCCATGTTGCTATTTTGAAATGCATTTCACTTCAAGTTAAATAATTCTCCAAGTATTGGAAAATTGGGATGTTACAATAGCATACATCACGTTATAGTGTGAACCTCTACAAAATTGCTAGATAGTTTTAAAGACAAATGACTTATAATTAAAGGCAAGAGAAAAAAGAAAAATCAAAGTCGTCATTCATCAAATATATATAGGGCAACAAATAAAAAGTAAGAAAATGAAAACATTTTAAAAAGAAAAAGGCCTCCATATATTATGTGTACTTTTACGGTAGTGTTATTTTTCTATAGGTTCTGTTATTGTGTGTTACTATAAATTATTACTTCATATTTTGCTAATTGTATTATACATTCATATTATAATATATATAATGTAAATCCTTACGAAATCAACGTGCTTTGGTCATTCTTATCCGTTGCAGTGAACAGTAACGCCATTGATTTGCAGCAGATATTAAATTAAAATAGTCTAGATTTTTTGTGGAGGTGAGATATATGTTGAATCATTTAAAACAAGTTGGTGTAAATTTTGCTTTATTAAGAATAAGTAACTGACCAATAAATTTACTAGGCTGAATGGCAACATAAAGCTCCACAAATGATTAAAATTAATTAGCATGTATGTCATGTGAGGGAAGCTTCCTACTTAAGAGTTACCTTTCATTTTTGTCTCGTATAAACTCTTTCTCCTATATTCTCTCTTCCCTTCCTTTGCTACATTTTTTTGTTAATCTCTGGTGATTTCAACCCCTTTTCTCTACCTAGGTCAGAATAGTAAGTCCTCAATTGAATTAAACCTACATTTGATGCAATTCCTTTTATTCAAAATCGGCTTATTTTTCTTATCCTATAATCATCAAAGGTAATTTGTCATAGCATACATATAGATTTAATGGTTCAACCTTAGTTTAGATTCCATTAGGATGTTAATTTTCTTTTCTTTTTTTGTTTGAAAAAAAAAAATTGAACTGTTTTGTTTCTAGTTATGTTATGATCCTGTATATATTTGGATTCAAAAAATTTATTTAGTCCCTTTTGGAGACAGGAGAGCTTAATTAAAGTAATTGTAGCCGCCTTTTATCAAATGCGCGTGGAACACGTACGTACAGAGTATATAACAACATACTTTTCTGTTCACTCTAGATGGCAAAACTTGGAAGAGAGCAAAGTTTACTTTTTTATCAACTCGAATTGTAGTTCTTCTCGAGCATATTGTAATAAATGTCACTTTCTTAATTAATGTTTTAATTCTCTAACCAACCTTTCATCATGATCAGATCTAGATGGTAACTATGTCTAATCTAACCTCTACTATGGATGTGGATGAACTGAGCAACTTGCTCTCGAATCTCTCAAATTTTGAATTGTCAAAAGACGGCGAGCTCGTGGAAGAAGAGGCTTCTGATCAAATTGACTCACCATATGATTCAATATTTAGCAATGCTGCTTTTTCACCTCCTATGTTGTCATATGAAGAGCGGGGAAACCTTCAACAGCTAACTAATTATGCCGCAGAGAGTCTCAAAAGTCGCAACCCTCTTATGGATGATTGTATTGTGGATGTTATTGCACCTCAACTGGCCTGCTTATTAGCCATGCCTTTGTCGTCAGGTCGATGTAAGACTCTAGTCCAACTGGGATCAATTAGATCTCCATTGGAGCGGTGTAAGAGTGGTGATATTTCTCTTGAACTTTGTGAGGTTATCGGTCATGCAGAAGAGTTCAGGTAATATATATAAATTGTAGCCATTTCTCTGAGTTCGAATTGGGGGAGGGGAATAATAACATGCTTGTGGCATTATTGTATTATTAACTGCATGTATTTGGTGTAATCTAATTGATTACAGCTTTGATCAACAAGGGAGCCAATACCTACAGGAGAAGCTTGAGACAGCAACAGATGAAGAGAAGGACACCATTTTCGAGGAGATTATACCAATTGCTATGAATCTTATAATCGACGTGTTTGGTAACTTCGTGATTCAGAAGGTTATTGATATTTATTTATTTAGTTTTTTAATTTGTGCATGTTGTGTAAAACCAAACTAAACAAGTATTTGAAATCAATAATTGGATTGGAAACAAAAAGATATATAGGCAGCACAGCAAGATCATGAATCCGGTCCTTGTTTCCGGAATAATAATGTTGCAAGAGCACATAAAAAACATATTAATAGCACCAACGGAATGCCCAGATAAACATAACAAAATGAAGACAGCTTTGCTATAATTGTACGTTAATTGTAGTCATTTTTCAGGAAAAAAATATTTCATTTATTTCAGAACTCCAAATTGAGAATTTTATTGGCATAATTGATGTGTTTACTTAATTTCTTTATATCTTTATCATATAGTACTTTGACTACGGTAGTCTGGCGCAAATAAGAGAACTTGCTAGCATCCTTCTTGGAAATGTAGTTAAGCTCGCATTTCACAAACACGGTTGCCATGTGCTTGAAACGGTACTCATCCTTTTGATCCTTTAATTAATTTCTTAACATGTAAAGAATAAATTTTCCTATGTTTTCAAGCTTGTATTTTTACTGCATGTAAATGCATATATATGTATGATTTTGCCTATATGTAGGCCCTAGAGGTTGTTGGTATGGATAAAAGGGTGAGTATGGCACAAGAGCTAGATGGTCATGTGATTCGATGTTCATGTGATCAACATGGAAACCATGTCATCTCGAAAATAATAGAATGTGTGCCTGAAGAACTGATTGGTTTTCTCGTCTCATCTCTGTCTAACGAGATAACGTTCCTATCCGCTCATCCATTTGCTTGCCAAGTCATTCAGGTCACCAATCATTTTTTGTTTCCTTTTTTCCATTCAATTTGACAAACCTAGCTTGAATAGGAAGTGAAGTCCAATACTAGACTCTAAATTTTTTAAATTCAGACTCTGTTGGAATGCTGTGAAGAAGAAAGTGATCGGCTAGTAATGCTGAGTAATATATTGCAAGACGTGTATACCCTTTCGCATGATCAGTATGGAAATTATGTCATCCAGGTACTTCTTGGAACCCTATATTACAACCTTACTTGACAGTTCTGTTTCTGCTACATAGATACATCATGTACCATGCCTATAACCAGAAGTGATTAACAGACAAAAGAAAGTATAATTTTTTAATATTGTGGGTTCTGATTTGGCACATAGTATATCCTGGAGAATGGCAAGCCGCAAGAGCGTTCTGCAGTTATTCGAACATTAGCTGGAAAAATAATGGAGATGAGTAAGCATAAATTTGCATCACATGTGATTGAAAAATGTTTGCGTTTTGGTGGACCTCAAGAGCAACACCTTATGGTCGATGAAATTCTGACATTCGCTAGTGGATCCGATACTCTCCAGGTTTATAATTTCTATCTTTGGTTGTTTGATATATGGAATTACAGCCATATTCTTTCTCATGCATGCAGCTTTTTGAGTTATTAATGACTGCCTAGTTTAATATATAATTTTAATTTGATTTTATGCTTCCAACCTTAAAAAATATATGTAATTTTGATTTTACAGATGATGGTGAATGACCAGTATGGAAATTATTTGGTCCAGACTGCGCTTGAGGTGTCAAATGGTGAGCAGTTCACAAATATGATATCCAGGATAAATAACTATCGAAAGATTGCTAAGAGATTTAATTATGAGCCAAATATTATCTTGATGATTGAGAAGATTATCCAAAAAGGGGGTGAGTATTCAGCCTTTATTTATTTCTCATTCTATCACACATAAGCACTATTATGTACTTGTCAGTAGTCGGTACCCTGTGATTCTGTAAATAATTAACTATTTTGAACTGGCCAAATGCAAAGAAAATTATATCATTGAAGCTCTTCTGGTAAAACCAAGGGCCTCCCAAGCTTTTTAAAATTCACCTTGAACTTTTTAATTTCTTATTCCAGAGAAGATTTTTAAACTGAGGACCTTGCAAGCTTCCGAAAGAGCATGAAAGACTAATGTAGGATGGCAAGAAGAATAAACTTTAAGTGTTAAAGAAAATGGGTTGCAATTTATCTGAATTGTTTATTTAAGCAATTAAGCATTTGCTGAATGTTTTTGGAATTTCAGACTGCATGTTAACTAATCAAGTGCAGTGTTATCCATGTTTAAAGTAGGTGTGTGTTAAATGGTACAATTATATATTTGAATTAGAAAATATTCTAACTTTTGAGAAGAGATCAGATTTGTCCATTCCTCCCAAACATAAATTTATAAACTAAGAAAGAAATACGAAAATCAACCAAAATTAATATGTTCAGCAGGTACATAGTTCTTTCTATATTTGCACTGATAAAGTAGATACTAGTAGCCTTGCACATTTTTCAAATATATTTTTCACCTCATAGGTGGGCAAAATGTGATCAAATATCTAGTAGCCTTGCACACGTTGAGACTAGTTTTGTCATCAAATGCAAAGCTATAAGCACGGGGGCAAATCGACTTAAATAAGTGCGAGAAAAGGGTTGGTTGCACGTGTCAGGGGACCCGTATTGGCCGGTACAACAATACTTGTCAGTTTGTAGAGCCAAGCAGGCACTCATACAGCCCACCACCTTACCATCACTAGACTTGATCTCAAACCGTGACGGGCAACAGACGTTTAAGTCTACTTCACAACCAGCCACACGGCAACCAAGCCCACCACCTATTGGAGACATTGAGACTGGAATGTTGAAACCGTCTACCAAACTCACGTCGTAGTAGCTTAGCGAAGAGTTTTCGGTCCCAAATGTCATCTCTACCTGTTCAACATAAATGGACGACAATATTTAATATTTTCTGTCATGATATTATAGGGCAAAATAGGTACTTTTGTATAGGATAAGTGTCAACCATGTGTAAAATCGGTAAAACAATCTGATATGATAAATTGATAATGCTGCTGCAAAGGTATGAATAACATTAATTTCAGGTGTATATAGAGAATCATTATTGATTCTAATCTTTATAATAATGTCTAGTGAATCCTGTTAATCTGATGAAATAATAATGATGATAGTCATGTCAAGTAATTAATCATAATAATAAAACAAGTAATTAATCTATAACTATACCACGGTGGTGGGTGGTGAAGCACCGAGGCCGTTGCAGTGTAGTTGATTGCCACAGTTACCGGTCTGACATGTACCATTTCCAGACTTGTCAAAGAAACAACCCTGACGGGCCCATACTCGGCCCGACCATCCAAATGGCACCTCAAAGAAAGCCTCCTCCATGGGACCCATATGGAAGCCTCCAAGATTTGGTGCCGGGTGGTCCCCAGTGCCTTGCACACCAGGCCACAAGCTTTGGTTGCAGTGGTTTACTAGTATAACTTGGATTCCACCTAAATTGTAGAATTAATTAGTTTCTTGCAAAATTGAATTTTTCAAATTTCTATGACTATGACTATTATGGGGTTCGCTCAAACAAAATATATGGAACTTAATTACCTGAATGAAAAATAACGCACATGCCATGAATAGCATAAGTTACTGTATCAGAAGGGAAATAATTAAAATGATAAATATATACTTACGTGAGAAAGTCATGGAGAGAAAGAAACAGAGAATTAAGAGATGGTATTCATAATTAGAAGCCATGACTTGCGTTTCCTTGAGTAACTACAACTTGTAACGCACGAGAATAGTTGAATTTGAAAGAGCCCCTTTATAAAAAGAAAAACAATAAATTGTAGGAGAGAGAGAGAGAGAGAGAGAGAGAGAGAAGGGGTGTGAAGTGGGAACGTGACTTTCTGGGTATAACTGCGGGTTCAGCGGGTCGATCGGTTACTCAGTTATAATCATTCAATTTATAATTTCAATTTATTTTTATTGAAGTGAAGAATTGGACTTTTTATTTTATTGTTGGAAACACTTGAGATTACAAAAAATATATAATTTATTTATCATATCAGCTATTTTAAGAAATTTCAATTAGAATGTTTCCATCCTTGTACAATTTCAATTTTACTGAAGTGACAAAAACTTAATTTTTAAAATTAGCAAAAAGAGTTTAAAAATTGCCTCAAGTTTAAAAATTACACGGATCGGTTCTCCAATATATAAATGCAGAATCTTTTATTTAAAATAAATGTGCCATTATGCGTTGATATGTTAGTTGCTGATTATATTGATTAGTAAAAGATTGTACTTAAAAATAAAGAAGAACATGTATTTTAAAGAGTTCTCAAAACAGAAAAAAATTTATGTACGACAGTATTAATGTAGAAAAAGAGAGAGAAATTCAGATTAACGGCAATCACTGTATGTAAAAAGACTGTCACTGAATAAACCTAACTAAAATTACATACATAAATATTGGGAAAGATCCCGGTCCAGTTGATATACCAAAATAAAAAATTAAGGTGGGGCAAGCATGCATAGTGACAAACGAATAGTTCGGGTTCGTTTCGGCGGGGTCAAAATTCGTGATTCGGATATAATTCAGGAATGATTCGGTACAACAAGGAAGCAAAAAAAAAAAAACCAAAAAATAAAAAATTCGCATTATTTTCGCGTTTTTCTCGCGAATAATTCGTGATTCGCGTTTTATTTGCGAAAAAAAGTATTGTACGTTGTTTTTGCGTTTTATTCGGAATTCAGTTTGGAAATGTCACAAAAACGAATAAAACGCAAATTATTCGCGTATAATGTTACTATGAGAGCAAGAAGGATGAATATTATGGGCCGGCCCAGTTTCCAGTCTTCAAAAGGCCAGGTTGTGCTATATGTTTTATCCGAAAATCCGAGAGCATTTCTCCAGTTTTTGAATAGTCCCACAAGAATGATAAAACGCAGATGGTGATATCTTGTTTATAAATTTATAATTGTGGCCTTTCAACAAAGTACGATCAAATTTACTTCAACAAAAAAATATTTCCTTACTCATATCCTTAAATTGCAATAGTTGAATGAACACACAAAAAAAGAAGATAAATCCATTGTTTTACTAGCAATGTGTTCATAATTGCCATAATACTATACCATTCAGTAATTAATTGTAATTAAATCTTAGTCACCACAAATATAAGAACAATACATCTCTTTTTGAATATACCACATATAGAAATAAAATATGAATTTTCATATATTCTTTTGTTGAACATTATCTACATGTTCAGCGCCATCAAACTTAATTTCCTCTCCATAAAGCAAGAACCAATGCAATGAAGAACTACATTAGAATATTATTTATTGTTGGAATCACAGAAACTGGGCTGCACTGTTTAATACCACCTGCATTGTCTAGGGTTTGCAGATGAGTCTTCAAAATCTTTGTACAATTCTCCACATGATCCTGTACATATGCAATTAATGAGCAAAAGATGATCAGGCAACATTTATAATGACACTGTAATATAAAAGAAAAGAATTTTATCAAAGTATAAATTTACCATTTCATCAACATGAATCTTATTAAGCATTGTTATCACACCATCTTTTTCCTCCGTAGCACATTTCAAAGCTGATGTGGCAATGATGGAAGCTTTAAACTTGGTCATCGATGGATCTTCACAGCACCATGCATGGTGTATAATATATTCATTTTTATGATCATATATAGTTAGCATTTTTAGTAATATTATTATTCTACTAAGATTCTGAAGAAAAATTAGAAACATTAATTGTTATGAGTCAGTTACCTAAAAGGGAGCGGAGGAGAAGACGGGTCACTTTGTCGATCATGGGCCCACTTCTGGTGGGGCCTAACATCAGGTTTGCAAAAGAGAAGGCAGTAACACAAGAGAGGCGCCAATCTAGGGCTTTCAGAATAGTTATTTCCATTTCTTGGATTGTGACTGGCTTGAATGTGTGCTCTAGATGCTCCATCTGATAGAGAAATTAATACAATTGATGCTAGCTAATTCAGTAATGTGGAGTATTATATTGCTGGTAAAATTTTCAGCTGTCTATAATTTATATGACTTATTGGAGGCATTTCCAACTTATAGTCCATCCCCAATAATAAATATTAAAATAAATGAAAGAAACCAAATTAACATATATATCATTCCTAACCTGGAGATCATACAATGAAGGAATACTGGTATCATAAAACTTGCAAGCAAGGGATGCACATGAAATGCTAACCAGCTCCACCATCCAGATCTCCCATTTCTACAATTCACAGAAACAACTACTGTTACCTATCATATGTAAAACCGATCGAGTAACATCGACACAAAAAGAAAAAGATAAATTGATAGGAAAAGGGTTTTTAAATCCAAAAAAGAAAGAAAAATGTTTTAATACTAACTTACCAGGGAAGAGCACAAGGATAAGAACCTGTCAAGGTAGTTGACAGCATTAAAAACCGTTGTCGCGGATACGTGTAGTCTCTTACAAACCTTCATTTTCAATAAAAAAATACATGTATATACCATCATTATGAGAAATAATAATGAAGTAAATTAGTGCTATTAATACCAGAAAATTAATGATATATTATATTGTTTACTAGTTGTGCATCTCTTCACCTTTTAGCTGTAATATCATGCATAACTTAAACATATATTAATTAACACCAACACCAGGCAAATCCACAGGCTTGTATAGCATTATTATTCAAAAATGACTAATAAATTGTTATCCTTTAATTAGTGAATAGTTCGCCTCTAATGCAACAACCCAACAAATTACATGAAAATTAGTATAGAGTAAGATATTGAATACACAGCATGCATACATCAATTATAACTCTACGGCCTTAGATCTGGCAGCACGTAAATTAGCGGAGGCGTCGAGTTTCATCGAGTACCCATTGCATGGAGTATAATCCTTTTCTCTTCTATGATAATCCATGAACACTTCCTCTCTTTCTACTTCTTGGTCTGTAAGATTCCATTAGCATTAAGAGAAAGAACTGAAGGAAAATCCCTTTGCGCTTGTTTTGGAGAAGTTGGGCTAGAGAGAAAGAGATCTTCATCACACAACAGCGTTTTATGATCAATATCTTTCATGGATTCTAGACAGAGATATCAGAGAGAGAGACAGAGGGACAGAGAATGAGAACTACAGTATCTATCAGTCTGACATGTTGCAGCTTTTTTAGTAGGGTTTTGTACTTGAGACAAAAAAAAGTTGGTTATTTTAGTGTGGCCATACAAGAAATGATTTGCTATTACTATTTTAGTGTGACCATACAACTAGTATCGATATTCAGTCCTTATATCTTCAGTAGAATTCATTAGCACACATAAGGCAACACCAAACAGGACAGCAGAACCGGAGTAGGGAAGTTATAAAGAAGAATATCTTTTCACGCAAGAGAGTGGTAAGTTAACAAATGGGTTGGTGGAGGCTTTAAAACAGGCGAGGTTTATTTCTCATGCGGTTGGTGGATTGATGAAAATTTTGGGCCTTTTGTTTTTGTGATCTACGAAACAATTAAACATGAATATGCCAATTGCGTGAGCGAGGCACGAGTCGAAACTACAAATCACACACCAGTCAGGGTAGCAGTGATAACGGATCAAGAATTCAAGATAAGATTTTGTGTGCTGGTACGTACGGACATGGCAACCGCATGATGTTTAAATAAGAGGCTGGTTTCTAGAAGAATAAAATAATTAATCCGCCACATGAACTGTACTCTTTATATTAGTCACAGGGAATAATCCAGACTGAGAATTTCATATTCATTTCCGTGCCGTTCATGAGTTGATTTATTGAAAAGTTGCAGAAATATTTAAACCGTTGATTCCAAATCTGACGGTCCATGCGTAGCCAAAAGTTTTCGTTTGTATATAGTCCTTTAATTATTTATTCATAAAACGTGTAACACTAAATAGTACCGTGGAAATTATTATCTATGTACTATGGATTGATATTTAATTATTTATTTAATTATGTACTGATTTTATTTTATTGATTTATCTATTTAATTAGCATATATACGGACTCACGTTTTGAAATGTTAGTTATATTTTAAATTTTTTAATATATTTACTCAAAAAAATTTGAATATAAATATGAATATGGATTGAACAAAAAATATAGATTTGAATACAAATATAGTTCAGATATTAAAAAAAATTATATCACATATTTTCATAATCAATATCAACATAAAATTTTCATAACAAATAAAAGTTAAAATAATTATATAATGATGATAAAAATAATTACTAATTATTGTCATATTGTTAGTCGAAATATATCAATGAATTAAAAATCTTAATACAGGATGAAACACAAGCAGATATACTGGAATAATTATATCTAAATTAACTGTTTTTTAGATTTTATATTATACTTTAAAAGTCTAAATCATGCATAATGGTACATCAGCCTCTACATATATTCGGCGTATGATCCGAAATTTTTATTAATACCCTAAAAAATAGCAAATTTACACTTGCATTGAAATTTTTTCAAAAATAACCTAACCGCCTCACGTTTGGGCGGTTTGCTTTTTTTTTTTTTTTTTTTTTACAGATGTATAGCTGACCGCCCCCACAGTGGGGCGTTGCTATAAAAAATTTTTTTTTTAGAGATGTTAGTGTGTATAGAATTTGTCAATTTTTTTTGAGATGTTTAGTGGGACATTTGTCAATTTTACATCTCCAATTGGTGCCTGACGGCTGTTCAAGTATTTGCACAATCACTGTTGGATCTCTGCTGGATCCAATAAGGTGTGTCAATTGAATATTGCGCGGATCAGGTAATATAGTTTTGTTAGATTGATCCAAGTTAAATTTGGGTTTATGTGTTAGTCGTTGAATTAGAAATTGTGGGAAATTATTTTAATTGAATTATCATTTGATTTGGATTATTTCTGGTGAAGCAATTTGTTCGAATATCTCTTTTGGATTTGTTTTGTGTGTTGTTCATTGGGAGCTGGTACTTGATGTTTTGAGCTATATTTGCGTAGCTACACTGTTTCGCTATCTTTGCTTGTAATATATGTGGCCTAAAAGATATTAAGTTGTTTAGAAAAATAATTCTTGTGGAAACTGTTTATATGTAGGGTATATTTATCTAATATTTACAGTACCGTATAATCTCATCTCAAATGAGAGCTCTTCTGATGTTGTATAATTAGCTGAGTACTAATGTTTTATCTAATTTTTATAGTAGTTTTGTAGTCATACTCTTTATGAAAAGTATATATGATACTCCAGCATGGTATTCGGCTTATTATGTCTTGATGTGTTCATTATTTATGAAACTATAAGGATATAACAAGTTGAGATTGCAAATTAGAATGCCTCTTCGAAGTAACTAATATGACAGATCTTGTGGGACAC